>JASDQU010687521.1:23529-38976 GCA_032191745.1 Picea mariana
CATCTGCTTCACAGGTGTTGTCGAAAGGGCTGGTAGTTAGGGATTTGTTGGTGTGCTCTTGATCGTTGAACCCTGGGTCTACCCCTGTGTGCCAACATATACCAATTTTTATAACCCCCAGTACTTATAAATCCCCTTGGTACCATGCATCCCTCCATACCTATAATATATTGAATTTATTTTCACAATTTAAAAACCCCCTTTATCCCTTTATGATGAACATGATAAGGTATTAGTTAATAAGGTGAAACCCTAGTGCTTTGGCCTATAGCTCCGAACCTTAAATTATTTACTAAAATCCCAATTTTCCAAATCATTTCTAATGATTTAGGAGAGATTAGTTCATACTCTATTAAACACTTTGATTTTTCATTTCATATAGCATACGTAAGTGATACTAGCTAGAAAAGTGGGAAATTGATGAAAACATTTCATAATTCATAGTATGCAAAAATTAATTTTCTCATCCCAAGGATTCTCAAGTTAGGATATTATTACTCCCATAATATATTGTTGATATCCAAATTTCAAACAATGTAAACCAATGGCTTATCTTATGCATCTAAAGCTTAAACACAAATTTATTATAAACCAAAATTATTATAATTTCAAATATTAGAGATGTCACCATAAATAAGCTTCATAGCAAGTACCCCAATTATTTGAACCACCTCTACATAGCACTTTGAGGGTGGTTTTCAATAACCCCTAACAATGCCTTTGGGAGAGGCTTCAAACCACCCCCAAAAGTGTTTTTAGTGCTTTTGGAGTTGTTTTTTTTTTTTCCAAACTACCACTATTTCACTTATAGTGAAGGAAAACAACCACCCCTAAAAGTCTAAAGATGTTATAAGACATGTATATTTTGCAATTAGGTTTAGTGATCAAAGTATCAATGAGACACGTGATTATAATAACTATAATGCATTAAGGATGCACATTTTTTTTTGTTACAATGTTACACTTAGGGAGATTCTAAGAGACAAAAAAACACAATTATATATAAGATAAAGCCATTAATATGATTCACAAACTTCTAAATAATAAGATGATTCACACACTTATAAATAATAGAAGATTTAATACAAAGTACCTTATCTTCTAAACCATTCTACCTCTCTCAAAGCAAGTCTTCTAAATCCATCCAATAGCTTATATTTTGCATATATCTATTTTGGTATCAAAACCTCATATTTTTTTTTATAGGAATCTCATAGGATACATCCCATGAAAGAAGTTTATATATGTAGGATGTATTCTACTATTAAATGTACTTCTAATTCTTAAGGTTTGTCTCATTTGAGTAAAATAAGTCAACCTCATTTGAGAAAAAGTCAGCCTCACAACAAACCTTACAACATTGTAACATTTACTGCAGTCTCCATAGTAGTAGAAATTATACAATAATATGTATCTTAAATTCACCCCGATTAAGAAAATTAATTGGAATATTTGCTTGTTGCAAGAATTTACATTAATGGTTAAACAAACACTTTTATATATTTCTATAGTAGTCAATATAGTTGTTATAAGAGGCATATTTTTCTAATAAGGCTCTTTCTAATCTAGAATAAAATGAATTATTAAATAAAAGAATCTATATGTAAACCAAAAAAAAAGGATGGCTACATTTTTCTTTTTAGAACCCTAATAAGCCCCTAAAATTTGGTGGGTAAGAGAATTTTGTCAAGTCATAGGGTACAATTATTTTGTTTAAAAATGATATCCAATTACAAGTTTTATAACCAGTTATCCAACTAGTTACAATATGTTTCTAGTCATTCCTATCTCCATATTGAGGATTTTTTTATGATCCCACAACAATGGAACAACCCCTTCTCTTTCTCCATCCAATTTGGTGACATGCATTGAGTGTGCCTCCTAGGCTAAAGAATGGGAAGTACATGTCTATGAAAAGACATTTTTTGGAAATCATGGGTGGTGTAGTCATGAGGCCTTTAATGGAAAAAGCTCTTTCTCTTAAGAACACAATGAAAGGGCTAAGTGCCAATGTTGGTGGTGGTTTATTCATTCCTTGTTTACATTGTGATCTGAATTTTATGAGAAAAACGAAATGTATACATATTATTAAAAGATGTTTAACACATAATAACAGAGGTACAGTAAAATTGTTTTCTATTCAATAAGGAAATAGGCTAAAACTGTAAAATGCAATGGAAAACAAGCTTGCTGGAATGGTGGCGGCTTATCTCTGAGAATAGATGTGATGGTTGCGTTCATTCAAAAGAATATGATTACAATGAGGCTCTGAAGGAATTTTTACAATAAACATGAATTCCAAAACCCTAGACATCCAAAAATCGAACCCTAGGAGATGAAGCGCCAAAAGTCATGTGGGCCCTGTTGGGGTAAGCTAGTACATCAACTTCGCGGGGTCGTAACTTTTGCATACGATCTTTCTTTTAGGCGCACGATAGCCCGTTGGAAAGGTCTATATGAGGGATACACATGTTTTCATCAAACTATGTCTCTACCTATATTTTCAATGCGAAGAAGCCCTAAAAACGTTGTTTAGGGCCTCAAAATGGCTCCGGAAGTCAGGGACCCAAAAACTAGGAAAAAAAATGACAAACTGGAAAATTGCCAAAATGAACTAGCTGGAGTAGGTGGGAGGCCAACAAAATCCATATGGATCAATCCTCCCCCCTTAGGAAGAAATGGTATCCATTGCGTTGAGTTCCCCCATCAGATGAGGAAATTTCTGCTAAATTTGGCCTCGGGTGAGCTACTTTCCTTCGTGTAGGAGTTTCCCTGCTTTGACAACTTGATAAAGTTGGATTCTTTGTTGTCGAGTTCCCTTGACCTGTGTGTCCAAAATATGATCACTGGATGGATGTTGCATGCAGTCAGTGTTGAGATCTATTAGTGTCAACCGCTCTATTTTCTATGAGGTGTCCAATAATGGTGGGAAATATGGTCAAAGGAGAGCCACGTTGAATACTGGGTGCAGGCCAAGGAAAGGGGGAATGTTTAGCTCAAAAGAATTGTCTCCCACAACCTTGGTGATGGTGTATGGCCCATAACAGAGTGGGTGAAGCTTCGGATGGGGCCATGTAAGGCGTTCTTTCTGCAAGTGAAACCAAAAATTTTCGCCCACCTGAAACTTATGTAGGACCAGGTGTTGATCATGGCGCTACTTGTACTTGGCATTGGACTTCTATAAAATATCCTGAACCTGTTGGCGGATGTGATGAATCCTCTCAATGAAACAGGTGGCTTTTTCATCTTTAGGTGGAGTAGGGGATGAGTCAGCCGAGGTGGTCGCGAGGGGTAGTGAAACATCCATGGGGACCAATGGTTGGAATCCCAACCCCACCTGAAAGGGGTTGTGGCCAGTTGAGATATGCAGGTCTTGATTGTAGATATGCTAAAAATAAGGAAGAATCTCATCCCATGTGTGGGGGTGCTTGGAATTGTACATTTGTAGGATATGCATGATCATCTGATTGACAACCTCGGTTTGTCCATCTATCTAGGGGTGGAAGGAAGTGGATTTCATGAGCTTGGTGTCTAGTAGTGACCAGAGGCTCGACACGAATGTGTTGAGGAGCCAACTATCACGATCTGAGACAATGGTTTATGGGATTCCAAAATGTACCAATACTCGTTCAAAGAAGAGCTTGGCAGTGGCCTCTGCTGTGATTCTCTTCTTACAAGAGGTCAAAATCTCCATCTTGGAAAAGCAAACAACAACCACAAAAACACAATCATTTCCCTTCTTGGTGGACATAAGGCCCGACATGTAGTCCATTGACATGGATTCCCACAGCCTGTCAGGAATAGGAAGAGGGGTGTACAAGCCCTATTTTTTAGTGGTTGGTTTGGAAATAGTGTAGGCTGTGCAGGACTTGATATACTTGCCGACATCCTATCGAAGTTTTGGCCAGTAGAAATGTTTCTGCAACACTGCCACTTTATGTTCTATGCCAAAGTGTCCTGCCACTTGACTGTAGTGAGATTCCCAAATAATCTTCGCACGCTCGTTTGATGGAATGAAGATATGGCCCAGACGACACAACAACCCATCTTGAAGATGGAAATTAGTGACCAATGAGCTTGTGCCCAACATTTGGTAGGTGGTGGAGAAGTCAGGGTCTGTCTCAGAGAGGTGGGGCCATCTGGAGGTCTCGTGGCCGCAAGAGTCTAGAACTGTGGTGAGTGTCGCAACTGGAGGTCGGCTGAGACAATCAAAAACTCGGTTGGTACTTCCTTTTTTATACTTGATGTTGAGGTGGAACTGCTGCAAGTATGTGGACCACTTATGATGGCAGTCATTCTACAATTTTCCTTGGGTCTGCATGAATTGTAGCGGATTATGATCAGTGTGGATGAATGTCTCCTTCCCAAGAATGTAATGTCTCCACTGATGGCAGGATTGCATAATGGAGTACATTTCTTTGTCATAATTAGGGTACTTACGGACATCATCTGATAGTGTCTCACTATGATATGCCACGGGGTGGATGTGTGGAGTGATAATGATGCCCACAACATAGTTTGAAGCATTTGTCTCGATCTCAAAGAGATGTTGTAGGTTCAGTAATGAAATTACCAGGGATGAGAAAAAGTGCTTCTTCAAATCATTGAAGGCTTGTTTTTGGGACAGGCCCCACACAAATTTTTCCTTACCACCACCCCTGGTTACTTGGCTGAGGGCCCATGCGATATGAGATAATCCCAACACGAACCTGCGATAGAAATTGGCAAGGCCCAAGAAGCTCCGAAGCTCAGTGAGTGTGGTTGGGGTTGGTCAGTCACGGATGAATTGGATCTTGGTTGGATCCACATGCACACCATGCTGATCAATGATGTAGCCTAAGTAATCGACCCTGTCCATGCCGAAGGATCATTTTTCCAAGTTTGCATATAGTTGGTGTTGTCACAGGGTGTGCAGAACCTGTTGAATATGTTGCAAGTGTTCCACCCAAGTCTTGTTGTATATGAGGATGTCATCCAAATACACCTCTACAAACATTTTGGTGAAAGGTAGTAGGATATCGTCCATCATCGTCATGAAATTTGTTGGGGAATTTGTCAAACCAAAGGGCATGACCAACCATTCAAAAAGACCTTCTTTTGACTCGAAGGTGGTATTCCATACATATGTTTGTTTTATAGGGACCTGGTGGTATCCAGACTTCAGATCAATCTTACTAAAGTATTTTTCCCCCGTGATCTGATCAAGGAGGTCGTTGATTCAGGGAATCAGGTACCAGTTCCTGACTGTGATTTTATTTAGGGCCCGGTAATCAATGCAGAGTCTTCAAGTCTCATCTTTTTTCTACACTAGTACGATTGGGATTCCAGAAGGAGATGATTTGGGAAGGATGTGCCCCTTTTGGATAAGTTTTTGGATATTCCTCTTGATCTCCTCATTTTCTAGAGAGAGTGGCGGTATACTGGCCCATTGGGTAGCAGTGCGATGTGGGTTAGATCGATGGGATGCTTCACCTGGAAGTGCAGAGGTACCTCGGTAGGTGAGGAGAACATACCTGAGTATTCTTCCATGACCTTATCCACTTGCTAATGTTGTGTTTAGATATCGGTCATGAAGGCCCTAGATGTGGCTACAATCTTTCGCTCACTCTGAGAGCAAATCACAAAGAAGAAAAATTTCCCAGTATGAGAGATGAAATTCATGCATTGATTGGAAGAGATCAAGGAAATAACACTAGGTGGGACTGCCTCAGGTATCCTGTACAATTTCTTGTTCAAAGTAATAATAACACTACGAGGCCTAGACTCATATATAGCATGACATTTCCATAAATAAGGTTGGCCCAAAAGAACATTACAAAATCCAAGAGGAGCAACATCACACAATACCTCGTCTTTGAAGGGCTTGATGTTGTATGACAGTCGATACTGTTGGCTGACACAGAGATCGCTTCCTTAGCAGAGCCATCCAATGGTGTAGGGTTGCGGGTGTGTCATTGTCGGTAGGGAAAGCCACTTGAATACTTCTGTTGAGATGAGGTTCTTTTGTCTACTGCTATCAAATATTAAGTTCAACGAGGTGCCTTTTATCCACATCTTTGAATGGAAAAGGTGATCTCCTTCTTCTGGCTCGTTCGGTTCACCAGGATGGATCTTGGTGGTACCAATGGTGGCACTGGGTTTTTCATCAATGATCTATCTTCAAATTTTTGGTTCTGAATCAGAGTCAAAACCCGCATCTGATTCAGAGGCTTTCACTTCAGCCACCAATGACTGCTTTGAGTAGCAATCAGTAGTGTTATGCCAAGGGATCTTATGGAAGTAGCACCACTTCCCGATATCTTTATTTGTATTTTCAGTGTCCTTATTTGCTTGCAGCCTTGACTGGTTTTCCTGCTATTATCCATATTTGCATTGTCCTTTGTTCTGTGGGTTGGGGTTTCCCTTTCCTGGATTTTTCTGTAAGGGGTTCCCAGGCCCAAATTTTTGCGTCTTTTGTTTGAGCTTCTGCTTGATTTTGATGGCATATCAATAGGTCGTTCCCAAGGATGAGATGTTCAAAAATTCCATTTCGGCCTAGATGTATATATGCATATCACTGTGATATTGGAGCACTGGATGTCGCTCCAAATATTTGATAACCAACTTGGTGTGAAGGTTATGGAAGATATTTGTGAACTCTGGCACTGCTTGGTCTCTTTCTTTCCACAGTGTGGTCCATTTTGTATACAAGTCGTCATAACTTTTGATAGGGTAGTATTGTTCCTTAATAACATCCCTGCAGGATTCCTAGGTGGTTGTGATTGTAAATAATGAGGTTTCCTCTGTTTCCTTTTGCTCACAGAAAGTTTCCCACCAATATTTGACATGGGGACTGACTTTGAGGAGTGCAAAAGTAATCTTTTCTCTATCTGAAAAGTTATGGACAGAAAAATACCCTTCTAGTAGATTCAACCATTTGTCTACAACATTTGCGTCTATATGACCTTCAAATATAGGAATATCAAAGTTGATTTGTACCTTGAAGGGGGCAGCGCCTCCACTCGAGGAAGATGTGTTGTCTGTCGATATTCGCCGGAGGATTTGCGAAAAACTCTCCATCATCTCTTTCCTCTGTTGCTTTAGGGATTCCTCAAGAAATGTTTTGAAAGGATCTCATGATCCGTTGTATTTATTTTCTTCTTCCGTGAGGGGTCGCTTGGGTGTGCGAGAGAGTTTTTCCTCAAGAGAAACAAGCTCGAGACCCAATTCTTTTTACCCTGACCTTGTTGGGGACATGCATTAAGAACGACAAGGAGCAGACCGCTCTGATACCACTGATCCAAATTTTATGAGAAGAATGAAATGAATATAGATTATTAAAATATGTTTAACACGGAATAATAGAGGTACAGTAAAATTGGTTTCTATTCAATAAGGAAATAAGTTGAAACTGTAAAATGCAGCAGAAAACAAGCTTGCAGGAATGGTGGCAGCTTATCTCTAAGAAGAGATGTGATATTTGCGCTCATTCGCAAGAAGATGATTACAATGAGGCTCTGAAGTCCTTTTTACAATAAACATGAATTCCAAAACCCTATACATCCAAAAACCTAACCCTAGGAGATGAAGCACCAAAAGTCATGTGGGCCCCATTGGGGTAAGCTAGTACATCAACTTCCCGGGGTCGTAATTTTTGCATACGATCTTCGTTTTAGGCGCCTAATATCTCGTTGGAAAGTTCTATACGAGGAATACACATGTTTTCTTCAAAATCTAACTCCATCTAAATTTTGAATGTGGCGAGACCTAAAAACGTTGTTTAGGGCTTCAAAACAACCCCATAAGTCAAGGACCCGAAAACTAGGAAACAAATTGCCAAACTACAAAACTGCCAAAATGAACCAGTTGGAGTAGGTGGGAGGCCACCAAAATCCATATGGATCACATTGTCTCTCATTATTTTCATTCTTAGTCTCACATGGTTTTACAGAAGGTATTGAAGCTTTTCAAATACAGAGAGGAAATAGTCTGAGGACAAATTGGCATGGATGTTGACTTCAATTTGGGGTTTAATGAATATGATATTCCAAATTGCTTGAATGCGGATAATGTATGATGGGAAGAGAATAAAATGATACATTTGGTTATGGTAAATGAGCAGCCATAAAGAGGCTTTGGAGTAGTGGTAAAATAAATGGTTCTATTGGAAATGGTTTCAAAGTAGAGGTGGACACATTGGAGTATATCATGCATAAGAACTAGAGATCATGTGTTGTTGTAGTAATTATGATTCCAATCTATTGGTTTATTAGTATATTCCTAAGGGGAGTCTAGGGGATTTTATTCATGGTCCTAAGTATGGTGTTGACTGGAACACATGATATAAGATTTCACTTAGAGCGGCTCAAGGCCTAACATATCTTTATCATGATTATGTGCCATACACTGTTCACAAAGTCATGAAATCTTACAATATTTTTTTGGATAAGGATTATGGGGCTTATGTTGTAAATTTCTAGTGTTTCAAAATTTTTGTAGAGTTGTGGTAGGGGGGAAGATTATATGTCTATATTGTTTGGTCTTGTGGCTACATAAGTCCAAGATGGTAATATTGAATTCTATAAAATGATTCTTCATGGTGTTTGAATTCCCTTATAATCTCAACCTCATTTCATTTAGAATGATATTGTGATTTTATTTGATTTTGATTTTGAGTTGGTGAGATAGAGAGTTGAACCCTACCTTGCTTTCTTCAATAGGAGATGTTGGTCATGTGTTTCATCATTAGTTTTGAAAGACTTGATGCAAATGTTTTTCTAGTTGTGCAAATTAAAAGAACTTTGAATGCTATACAAGCCTATAATAGAACTACCAATATTCAAGTCAACCAAAATATCGAGATTCATGGGATGTTTGATCTTAGTTTTTTGGAAAAATGTATCGTATCTTACATTATTGCACTACTACATACAATATAAGAGTTTACATCTTAACATGTAAATAAATTGATCTCCCTATTTTGTATGTTCTAATCTCTAAATCAAGCCATCATTGATATGTTTTATAGTGATATGTTGGCCCTTAATGACACAATACACATTACACCTAGAATAATAAACAAACTTTCCTTATCCAAATACATGAAAATGATTGGGAGGCATAGAAGGGAGAAAATTTCCAATATCGTTGAGATATAAATAACCAACATATTTAAAACTAAAGAACCAATAAGAACATGGCATTACCTGGTTCATAAATGAGGGACTTATATCCCACTAGCTTCACCAACACAGATACATTGTGGAATTTAAATATAATTCTCTGTAGTTTGTATCCACTACCAATTTAACTTTAAAACTAGTTTCACAGTTTATTTTCCTTTATAATTTCTCTAGCAATTAGAATCAAGTTCACTCTTTCAATGCTAAATTCACAATGCAATCAACAATACTTTTTAATGATTGTTTTTCTAATGTTTCTACATAAAAATTTAAGTCATTAATTATGAAAAATTCCATGGATTAGTATTGCTACAACTAACCAAAAGAAATTCCCAAAGAAACAAATCCATGGGGGAAAGTTTCAGATGCATTCATAGTCTATATATGCTCGGTGTTAATGGCCAACACCAATGGAAAATTCGATGAGAAAAAAATCTGTTGTTCATGGTGCCTTAACCTTTGTGTTAATTATTTCTTGGTTGTATTTCAATTAATCAACCAATGATTAATTCAATATATATTCAAGATCAGATTTCATGTGGTGTTAGCCCAAAAAACACCATATGCCTATGCTTAGAAAATGCCCAATTATGTATGCTCAGTGCCCTGAATTAATCCAGGTGGACGTTGGTGGCCACCCACCTCTTCCAATGACTCAACATAGATCTCCATCTTGGTAGTTTCTTTTATCTATATTTTTTCAAGTCCTCAACGTCTACGACCATTTTGAGCCTTAAACGATGTTTTTTGGCCAATAAAGGGCCCGAGGTTTCCACAACATGTCTAGTATTTCCAACAATTGTACACCAATTGTACTTCTTATTTAGATATTTCCAACGAGCTATTGTGCACCCCAAATGGAGATTTTATGCAAACATTGTGACCTCGATAATTTGATGTATCAACTAACCACCTTGGGGCCTGCAATAATTTTGGTGCTTCACCTCCTAGGGTTAGGGTTTTGGATCTTTAGTGGTTTTTCCTCCTAGGATTAAGTAATTTTTGTTAAAATTCTAATTCAACCTCTTGTAATGTATTTTTAAAAATGATCATAGCTGACACCTTTCTCTTTATAGATAAGCTATTACCATTCTATATAGCTTGTATTACTTGAATTTCATAGTATTTTCCTATTTCATTTATTAATATGAATTGGTTTTGAGTGTATTATTGTGCTCCACACATTATTTTCGTGTGTGTGTTTCCATTCATACTCATTGCGTTCATTTTTTTCTCTATACATTCTAGATCAGTGGTATTAGAGAAATATTTTCTTTATTGTTTCTCAATGCATGCCCCCAATGAGGTCAAGGTATAGAGAGTTGGGTCTCACATTAATTTTTCTTAGGGAATACCAATGTCACTAACCCAAGTGGCCTCTCATGGCGAATGAAAAGTGATATGACAAAGGAGGAGATGATGGAAAAATTTTACCAAATATTTTGACGACTACCAAAAACAATTGAGACATCTTAAAAAAGAAACCATTTCATGGGTGTGACACCATTCAATGTACAAGTTAAATTTAATATTCTTTATTTGAAGGAAATATAGATGTATATTCTTTGGAGAAATGGTTAAATTTGTTCGAGTTTTATTAGTCTGCTAAAAAAACTTTAGATATCAAAAATATCACTTTTGCACTCTTTAAAGCCCTTCCCCATGTCAAATATTGGTGGGAAAGTTACTAGGAGAGCCATGATGGAGATGTGTCTACAAAATTTAAGACATAACCCACTTGAGAAGCTTTTGTTGATGCCCTCAAGGAGGAATTTGACCCTGTTGGAGACTATGATGACCAATACTAGAGGTGAACAACTCTGCGTCAAGAGAGAGAGACCAAATAGTGATAGAGTACACTAATATATTCCATACATTGCACTCAAATATGGGTATTAGAGACTCTAAGTGAAATTTCCTCACTGGGAGATTCCTATTTATATGTCATCAAAATCAAGAAAAAATTTAGACAGGGAGATAAGGAGTTTGGGTCTGTAAATCCACCATAATAGAAGCATGGTAAAGGTGGCCCCAAGTCATATATAAAAGGACATAGAAAGGATATAGAACCTCAATGCATCTTATCCAAGCCACAGGAAAAAAGAGTAACAAGAATTCGAAGGACACTAAAAAGTGGTGTGATTTCCACAAAAAACCCTAGCACACAACTGAATAATTTCACTCGAAACATTCATTATTGGTCAATATTAAATAAAAATAATTAGACTATGGATCAGACTCTAATTGAGATATGGATAAAGGAAAGTGTATCATTAACGTAGAACCCAATGGTACTATTTCATTTACAAATATTCAACCAAAAGAGTCAAAGCAACCCGAGGAGGGGGAGAGACTCTTCCATTCACAGAGGTGGGTGAAGAGGACTCCAATGCATTTCATTGTTGACAACAGTATCCAAAAGAACGTAATATCAATCGAGGTTATCAAGATATTAAAGTTGTCTAGATTTCCACATCCCCAACCATACACCATCGATTAGTTGAGCTGGGTACGAGACCTCCACATCAGCCAACATTGTCACATGTCCTATGGTATCAAGCCTTTAAAAGATGATGTACTTTGTGATGTTTTCCCACTTTAAGTTTGTGATATTATTTTAGGAAAACCCTATATGTGGAAACATCATGCTATTTATGAGTGCAATCCTTACAATTTCATTGTTAATTTGGGAGGCCAACTCTACAGGGTACTAGAGGCAATCATGAATACTACAGTTTCCTTGATCTAAGAAAAGAATTGCTAAAAGGTAATATCTCAGACTATTTTTCCCTCTTCCTAGTTAGATTGAAAGGTGAATGGAAGGTCATTGCAACTAACACCACCTTAGCACGGGGTCTCTCTACACAATAGAAGCAGGTGGACAAGATTGTAAAGGAATACATAGATATCTTTGCTTCACATGTGGGGGTGCCCCTGCACTACCAAGTCAAACATTATATTGACTTGATACCTAATGATCCTTTACCTAATGGACTAATACATAGATTCTCTCTTTTGGAGAATGAGGAAATAAAATGTCAAATTCATGAGCTCATATAAAAGGGACACATTTGACCAAACTATGTTATAGCCTTAATTTCCACCCTATAGGCCAGAGAGGAAGCCATCAGAAGACATAATCCCTTATACATATTTTTCCCAAGTTTTTACCATTTTGGGATCATTTTTGGTGGCCCTTGCGTGACACCTAGTAGAAAACAAGAGAGGCCATCGCTCAACACTAGTAGATAAACAAGTGAGGCACCGTCAAACTTCTAGAATCGGGGAGTTACGAGGTGATATAAAAGGAATGAGTTGGATCATCATGGAAAAGTCCTAGGAACTCACATTATTCAAGTATCTAGTGGCCTATAGAAGATATAGAAGCCTCTCCCAAGCCTCCTCCAAGAGATATATAACAAAGTAAATCCTTTGGAAAAAGGGGGAGGAAGAATTGAATGGTAATGTTATGTTTTCCAACTGCAAAGGTATCCATCATCACAGCTAGAAGTCAGTGACCTATCCTGACCAAGAAGATGCAAGGAGAGGCAAGGAGAAAGGAGACTAAAGGAGCTTGCATCATCACTTGAGGTATGTTTTGATGTAATGTTCTTGTGTTCCATTAATAGATCATTTGTTTTTCCCCTTGAATGTTTGTCTTTGATACATGAATATTCATATATGATCTTGTATACTATAGATCAGGGAATATCCAAGCTAGATATAAGATTCTAACACTAGGAAGAAGTGTAGAATGGTATTGTTTTGTCTTTGGTGTGCAAGAAGTAGGTTGTAGAAGTTGGATCTGGAACTTTAGGACTATAGTATCCAAGATACGCTAAAGAAAACCTTCATGAAAATTTATGTCATTCTCCCATTTCTTTGTGTTGTGATCTTATTGCTTGTTTCTAAGAGAACCACAAGAAATATAGCCCATTCCTATAAAGGATTGCTAGGAAAATCCTAGGGAGATATTACTAATTATTCAGTGAGATCCATGTGAGAAAAAATCCCATAACATATTGGTGACCATACTGGGGAATCAATCTTCTCTAATAGAGTCTATTTTCCTACCTCTTCCTTTGTTTTGTGATTTGCATTTTATTGGCTCCCATTCAGTGATTCAGAGCTCAGATCCAACCGTTTTGAAAGATATGATACAGATTTGGAATATCTGGAACAAATCCCCTTTTCCTCAAAAATAAAATTTGTGGAGGCCTCGCTTGTTGCACTGGATGTGTCTAGTGAGGCACCCTCGCTTGTTGACAAGCATGTGTCGCGTGAGGCCTTGTAAAAATTGTAAGTTTGCAGTGTAAAACCTAGGGTTTTTAGATTATGACCTCTTTTGAGTGTGTGGGATTCTACAATAGTATGTTTGGGTCTGTTTTTACCTATGTTTTAGAGTGTGACTATCACATAGATCATTTTTCAAGTTTCCCTTGAAAGAACTTTTGTGGATTGTTTGTGATTTATTGGATAGTTTCTCTTGTCTTTTGATATTTATAGTGAAGTTGGGATGATAATTCAACATATTTGAAGATATCTAGCTATTTGTGTCATTGGTTGTGTTTTTACCCTTCTATTACCTTTGTTCATCATTAGATCTACCCTCCTAGGAAATTCTTTGGGTTTGATCCCTATGTTGGAATGTAGTTCAATACTAAGAGGGGGGTGTGAATCAATATCGATAACTTTTAACAATTTTAAATTTATTTATTAACTTTATTTATCAACAAGAACTTAACTAAATATAAACTCAAAATACAAATTACAATTTTTATATGAAGATTGATTTAGAGCACCAACTCTAGGAGAGACCAATCCCCTTGTTCAGGGCACAAACCCTAGGAAGCACCAACTCCCTTGTTTTAGGGTACCAACCCTAGGAAGAACCAACTCCCTTGTTTTAGGGAACAAAACCTAGGAAGCATTGACTCCCTTGTTTTAGGGCACCAAACCTAGGAAGCACCAACTCCCTTGTTTCAGGGCACCAACCCTAGGAAGCACCAACTCCCTTGTTTTAGGGAACCAAACCTAGGAAGAACCAACTCCATGTTTTAGGAAACCAACCCTAGGAACCACCAACTCCTTGTTTTATACTTTAATTAACAAAGGATACTAATCATTCCTTGCTCCTCCTTTCCACCCTCACTGCATAACTATCTTCATCTTCCTCCTTGGACTCTTCACATTCTTTTGATCTTCAGATGTAGACCACATAGGCCCTTTCTTTTCTCCATGCGTTTTAGGTTTATATAGTATTTGAATAGGTATAAGATTGAACCAATGTGTCTTTTGAAAATGAACCATCGTACCTCTTCATTCTAATATTAACAATAAAAAGTTGATTTTAACTTAATAAGACTTCAAATCTTTTGTTAGTTTATTTATACATTCATGAGTAAATTATCTTGAAGCAGTAATGAAATCGTTTGGTGTCAATATTTGTCGAATTACTCTACAGGCCTTAAGTTGTTTACAGAAAATGATTTTTTCATGAGGCACTTCCTTCAATCCACTTCCCTTTGTGACCGTGGGCTCAAAACCACAGGCTTATCCATTTCAAACGTTGTTTTGTTACCACTTTTCTCCTTCCACCCTTATTATTATACATGGGACCGTATTCAAATGTTAGAGGGATTATTTACTTATAGGCCCTTTGTACTCCTTATTATTTGATTTATATTATCACGCAATTGGTGCTAGAACCAGGTTCTCCAGTACTTCGGCCTTCGGGATTTCTAGCCTTTGCAGTCTTCCAACTCTCTTGAAGTAAATTTTGTTGAAGTAAACTTCGTCAGAGTGTGTATACTCTCTTCACTAGTAGATCGAACAGTCAATATTTAATCTCTCATTGAAAGGATGATCCTGGCTCATCTAGAGGATTGAACGAAATCAACGATCATGAATTAATCAGGAGTTGAGATCGACGACTATTGTTATTTCGAGGCTTCGACACTTCAGGACTACGGGATATTACAAATCTTAAGTTTTTTCAAATCCCCCAGATTTTTACCGAGCGAAGTGGTCATAAAGTGATGATGACCACTTACCATTGGTTAACACCTCTACTTATGTTATCCTTCCACTTTGCTTGATCATAAGCTCAAGAAATATTTTGGCGGATCTTAGATCAACGACCAACATTAATTCACAACTTCAGCCTTAGACACTATTGTTTTTCTTCATATGAGATATAATCAATATATTATTACAATGATGAGTGTTCCATATATAGGTAACATATGGTGACCATCCATGAAAGGATGCGTACCTAGAATAATCA
>JASDQU010687521.1:39580-51837 GCA_032191745.1 Picea mariana
CTTTATGATAAATGTATCTGATTTCCCTTGGTATGCAGCCCAATCTAGGAGAAGGTTTCCCAATGTTGAAACATCAACACTTGCTCTTATCTAGGGATGTATCTTTCCATAGTAGTACACAACTACTGTCGAGATACACACAATCTCCGCCAGTGGTACACAACCACCATAGTAGCAAAATGTTTGTCACACATGGCACTCCCATGTGGAATTCTAGAGGCTAGTCCCTCTAGGAACACTTAGGGTCAACTCCCCATAGTGTGTGATGTCAAGGTCAAATCCCTTCACATGTCCTCATGTGCTCTCCACAAGGGACGTGTCCTCATGTTCTCTCCACAAGGGACATTGGGCTATAATCCCAAATTCACTTATCCCTTCTCGGATAAGTGTCCCACTTATCCCTTCTCAGATAAGTGTCCTCACAGATCAACTCAACTCAATTCACAAAGGAGTACGATCTGGAGAATGTTTGTCACACATGGCACTCCCATGTGGAATTTTAGAAGCTACACCCTATAGAAACATTAGGGTCAACTCCCATAGTGTGTGACATCAAGGGTCAACTCCCTTGACATGTCCTCATGTGCTCTCCACATGGGATGTTTGGCTATAATCCCAAATGAACTTATCCCTTCTTGAATAAGTTTCCTCATAGATCAACTCAACTCAATTCACATAGGAGTACGATATGGAGAATATTTGTCACACATGGCACTCCCATGTGGAATTCTAGAGGCTACACCCTCTAGAAACACTAGGGTCAACTCCCATAGTGTGTGATGTCAAGGGTCAACTCCCTTGACATATCCTCATGTGATCTCCATAAGGGACATTGGGCTATAATCCCAAACACACATATCCCTTCTCAGATAAGTTTCATTACATATCAACTCAACTTAGTCACAGTGGAGTATGATCTAGAGAATGTCTCAGGAAGCTTCAAACATCAATACTCCCTCTTAGCGAGGGAGGCATTCTCTGCCACACCAATTTTGTCAAGGAAGTACTTGAACTTCGTCTTGGTTTGGTAAGAACATCATCAACCTGCTCATCTGTAGGAAGGTACAACACTAGTACTTCCTTCCTCTGCACCATGTCTTGGATGTAATGGTACTTGATCTCAACGTGGTTCAATTTTTCATGAAACACTAGATTCTTTGATATCTTCATGCAACTTTAGTTACCATAATGAATAATGGTGGAATCCAACACATGTTCGGATAAATATGCAAGGATAGTGTGAAGGCACACTACTTCACAGGCTGACATAATTAATGCAATGTACTTTTCTTATGTTGTGCTCAAAGCCACATAAGTATGCTTCCTGCTACACCAGCAAACCATGGAAGATCCCAAAGTGAAGAAACACCCAAAGGTTCTCTTTTTGTCCACTGCTGATGCAAACCCCCTACCTATGGCAGGGTCCACTGACCTCCCAGTCACTGGATCCTTCAAATCTACGAGCTGAATTAGCTCTTCGATTCCCTGCTGGAATCCCACGAACAAATCCACAGGTCCCTTTTATGAAACTTGCCCTGCACGACTAAGCACCAAGAACGAGCCTCACCTCCACGTGACCACGTGTTGTGACTGCATGCCTACACAAAGGCGCGTCGCGATTCTATGTGTCGGGAATTTGAGTCAATCCGACTCTCTTCCCTTCAAACTCTTGGGTCCCGAAATGCCGATGACCATTTATTCCAGATCAACGGTCCTGATTCTTCCCACAATCAACGGTCCTGATCGTGTCAGGATTTCGCGTATCGCGACTTCTGGGTGGCTGTTTCCTCCACACTCCCGATTCGTGAAATGTCAAAATTATCTTTGGACAATCAACAGTCCAGGCCTCTCCTTGATCGACGACTGTGATATTTTCATGATTTTTCGTTTCATGAGTTCTTGCAAGCCTGTAATTTTCCTTCTCTGGTGTGTGAGTCAGTGAAATGTTGATCTCTCTCCATGCGTCCCTTCCGATCGATGGTTCCGATGATGTTGGGATTTTGTGATTTCACAAAACCCTCTCTCCTATGCAACTCCAAAGGAATAAACCTTGTGCACTTCCTTCGGACCCAACGACTATTGGTCCACACACTTCTAGTGATATGACGATTGTCGATGTTCTTCCCTATGATCCAACGATCACGGTCGTTCTCCCTCCTGAGCTTCTGATATCTCTCCACCTGGAAGATTTATCTTCTTTCAAAGGTTCCAAACCTTTGGTCTCCTGACGAATCTATCTCTGGGACCTCGTCAACACTAGTGAAAAGTGTTATCTCTTCTGAGCTTCTATCCTTAAAGTATTATGATCTCCCACACACACCTTTTGTTCTCTGGATTTTGAATAACTCAGTTCAAAGGATTTTCTTGAAAAGAAAATGCTTCTTGCCCACCTGGCGTTCTTATGCTCTAGTTCTTCGAATCTTGTTGGCTTCTTGACATCGTGCACACCTTGCACTTGGTCATATTTTCTCTAATTCTCTTTGAACTTCTTTGAGTCAATCCAAGACTCAGTCGATGCAGTCTTTGCGTTTGAGATGCACACCTTGCATACAAGTATCAGAAGAGAAACAATTGAAACTCAATCAGGTTTGTCACGAACTCATACAGTCTATCTCTCGAATAATCATACATGAACGAAATAAACTAAAGCATACACACATAAATCAACATTCATTCAATCCACATGAAATGAACATAGTCCAAGGATTTGGGACAATTTCTGTCTGTTCTTATTCATTCAAGAAAACAAGTCACATAGTGTTTCTTCTACGCTACTATTCTCTACCGATCCCTCTTTTGATACTCATCCATCCTGATCTATTTCAATGCAACAATGAACTATCTAAGGACCGCTCCACGAGCTCCCTCGTCCTGTTCTGAAGTCTATCATTTCAAATTCAAATCTATTACCTATTCTGTCCTATTTTAATAACTACTAGTTATTGCCAGATAGAGTCGACACTCCATATCTGCAGTTTCTTACAGTCCTTCAAGAATTTACAAACAAGTTACATTTTAAAAATTGTTGTTTACAAAATATCTCAACAACCAATTAAATTCTAAGTTAAATTATTGATTTTAAATTCTGTCATTGTTGAGGTGTCATTCGTTTTCCTCCACGTGTGCGTTGTTGACTTTGAAGGCGATGCTCCTTCATCATACTCCTCGGGTTAAAAAATTTCATGGACTCATGTCCATGAGCTCCTGCACTGTCTTTCCATGCTTCAAAATATTAGGTTCTGTGACCCAACTTGCATCTTCCATTGGATGATCCTTCCACTTCACTAAGTATTCAGAATATGTCTTCCTCCTGGTTTTATTTCCATTCCTCTATTCAATGATTTTTTCCATCTGAGGTTTTTCTACTGTGGGAAATTGCTCTTCCCACTAAATTTATTTTTGATCATCTGATTCTCCTACTTCATATCTCCTTTAAGGATACAGGTCTGTAACATTGAATATCGACGATATCCCAACATTGTCTGGCAACTCAATCTCATAAGCATTGGCTGTGAATTTTCTGAGAATCCTGCATGGTCCTATATTTTTCATATTTAGTTTGTTATACATTCCCCTTGAAAACCTCTCTTTTCTCAAATGAGCTAAAACTTCATCTCTAAATTTGAATTGAGCTTCTCTTCTCTTTTGATCAACTATGCTCTTATATTTCTGACTGTTGTCCTGTTGCTGCTCCCTGACTTTGGCATGGAGTTTATGCATTTATGTCACAAAATCCTTTGCTCCAACACTTCTGAACTCATATTGATTCAAATCTATCAACTCTATAATCCGTCTTGGCTATATACCATACACAATTTCAAATGGACTTTTTCCTGTGCTCCTGGTCACTGAATTGTTGAATGCAAATTCTGCTTGTTCCAGAATCTGATCCCATTGTCGACCTTGCTCAGTGACTAAACTTCTCAATAAGTTTCCCAGACTCCGGTTTACTACTTTAGTCTATCCATATGTCTGAGGGTGATATGTTGAACTAAAGGATAAGTTTGTCCCCAACCTCGTCCATAGAGTCCTCCAAAAGTGTCCTACAAATTTGGTGTCCCTATCTGAAACTATGCTCCTCGGCAATCCATGTAGTCTCACTACTTCTCTGAAAATCAAATTAGTGACGTGCGTAGCATCGCTTGTCTTCTGGCATGGTATAAAATGTGCCTTTTTTGAGAATCTGTTTACCACAACAAATATGGAATCGCTCTCTTTTTGAGTTCTAGGCAATCCCAAAACCAAATCCATATTGATTGCATCCCATGGCCTTTCTGGAATTGGTAATGGTTGATACAAACCAATGTTCTGTTGTCTTCCTTTTGCATACTAACAAATTCTCCATTTTCTCACAAACTTCTTCACTTATGTTCTCATGCTTGGCCAATAATACGAATTGCTTAGCTGTGAAAATGTCTTATCGTGACCAAAGTGTCCAGCTAAACCTCCACTCAGTTTCTCTTTTAGTAGGTTATCTCTCATTGAGAATTTCAGAATGCATAATTGGCTTCCTTTGAACAGTAATCCATCCTGGATCAAATATTCACTCCATGGGCTTCTGTCTCCCAACAAAGGATTCTTGCATGCCTCGTAAGCCTCTTTGAAATCTTCATCTTCTTTATACATATCCTTTAGGTGTTCGAACCCCAAGGTGTCCACTTGGAATTCTTGTACAATCAAACTCCTTCTTCTCAAAGCATCTGCAACTTTGTTAGCAGTTCCAACAATGCGTTTAATAACAAAAGTAAAATTCTGCATAAATTCTACTCATTTTGCATGTTTCTGATTCAACTTTTCTTGCCTAGTAATAAATTGCAAAGATTTATTATCACTGTACAAGAAAAATTATTTAGGAATTAGATAATCTCTCATACGTGGAATACTTTTGTTTGGCGTCATTCAGTTTCTCACTGAAATAAGCAACTAGCCTATTGTCTTGGCTCAAGACTACTCCAATAGCTAATCCACTTGCATCGCATCTCACCTGAAATGTTCTTCCAAACTTGGGTAAGACTAGAATTGGCTGCTCTGTGATCTTCTCTTTCAATACTTTGAAACGTTTCTCAGCTTCCTCTATCCAACTGAAGGACTTTTGTTTCTTCTTCACAGTGTCTAGCATAGGTGCACATATGCCACTGAAATTTCTGATAAATTTCCTATAAATTTCGCTAATCCATGAAAACTTCTTACCTCAAATATGTTGCTTGACGATGACCATTCTCTGATCACTCTCACTTTTTCTGGGTCCATCTTCAATTAATTTGAAGAGATTATGAAACCCAAATATATGATCTCCTTCTTCATAAAAGAACTCTTCTTCGTATTTATCAACAATTTCTCTTGCTGCAACCTTTCCATCACTGATGTCAAATGTCTTAAGTGTTCTTCCTTTGTCTTTCTAAAGATTAGTATGTCATCCAGATATACTATGACAAATTTTCCTATGAAGTCTTTCAAAATTTTGTTCATTAACCTCATAAATGTGCTTGGTGCATTTGTCAACCCAAATGGCATAACCAGCCATTCAAACAATCCTTCATTTGTTTTGAATGTTGTTTTCCATTCATCTCATTCTCTTATTCGTATTTGATGATATCCGCTCTTCAAGTCTATCTTGGAAAAATAGCTTTCTCCACTCAAACAGTCCATTAAATCATCCATCCTCGGTAAAGAGAATTTGTATCTAATGGTTATCTTTTTGATGGCTCAGGAATCTGTACACATTCTCCATCCTCCATCTTTCTTTGGACTTAATACAGTTAGTACTGCACATGGGATTAGGATTTCTCTGACTAACCCCTTATCCAACAACTCCTGGACTTGATTTTTGACCTCATTTTCCCTAGGTGTCAACTTATAAGCTGATTTGTTTGGTAAACTAGCTCCTGGAATAAGGTCAATATGATGGCTTATGCTCCTGATAGGTGACAATGTGTGTGGTAACTCATCCACGACTATATCAGCAAAGTTTTCTAACATTTCCTAGATTTCTACAGGTAAGTCTTCTACAAAAGTATTCGTAAGGATAACTCTTGGCTTCCTCACTACAACAAACTTCATGTCCTTCTCCTTCTTGACTTCTCTTAAGATCTCCTTCCCACTCATGAGAAGTATGCTTGAACTAGCTTCTCTCTTTTTCTCTTTGTATTCTATGGGTAACAACATATGTGTTCTACCATTCTTTTCTAAGGTATAGGTATTCTTCCTTCTGTCATGAATAACTTTTCGGTCATACTTCCATGGCCTCCCCAATGAAATATGATAGACATCCATAGGAATTACGTCACATGATATTTCATCCCTATAACCTCCTATTTTAAATTCAACTTGGCATTATTGGCTTACCATTACTTGATTTCCTTTCTGCAACCATGATACCTTGTATGGTTTTGGATGTGCAGTTGTCTTCAGCTCCATCTTTTCCACCATCTCTGTGGATACTAGATTTTCAGTGCTCCCACTGTCTATGATCACCTTGCAAACTTCGTCTTTCGACTTGCAAGCAGTTCTGAACAAGCTTGTTCGCTAAACTGGTTCCTCTGGTTCCTTTTCTAGTTTAAGAAGAATTTTCCTCATCATGAGGTTTCTTCCTCCTTCTGTTGCTTCTGCTTCCACATGCTTTTTTGCTTCAGCAATGTGTGCTTCTCCACCTTCTTCTCTCTTTATGTCAGGACATTCCCAAGATTTATGTCCTTCTTTTCCATAGGTATAGCATTTAAGTACACCTCCTCTGCCTCTTCCTCTTCCTCTTCCCTTGGAAAAAGAACCTCTTCCTTCATATTGTACTTATTTATAACTTCCACCCTTCTCATGGTGACTATGCTATTTGTCAGCTTCAGGCTCTGACTTCTGGAACTTTTCTCTAGTGGTTACCTTACCTCTGCTTGGATTTCCTCCTTTGCTTCGTTGGCTTTGCTTCCTAGCCAATTTTTCTTCCGCTTTTAAGGCTTCTTGATAAGCATCCTCAAATTTACTAACCGATATCATGCTGATATCCTCTTGGATTTCATATCTCAGCCCATTGATATATCTATCTATCTTTTCATCATCATTTTCTTTCTGTCCAGCCCTGATGTTTAGTCGGTAAAATTATTTAGTGTACTCCTTCACTGATAAACCCCTCTGTTTCAGGTTCTCCAATCTTATGTAAATATTGATTTGGTAATCCTTCAGGATAAATTTGGATTTCATCTTAGCTACCATCCTATCCCAGCTTTTAATCTTTTTCTTACCATTTCTCCTATGTTTGGCTTGCAGTTCATCCCACCATAACGATGCATGGCCTTTCAGTCTTGTCACTGCATGCTTCACCATCTTGTCTTCTTCGATATCTTCGTAATCGAAGTATTTTTCCATATCACGTACCCAATCTAACAATTCTTCAACTTCTAAATTTCCTTCATACATAGGTACCTCTATTCTTGCTCTGGCTCCTATCTTTGAAACGGATTTTATCAAGCGATCTTGTGCAACATCCTCTACGTCATGTGCTTCGCCTTCTTCTTCTTCTCTCTCAGGTTCACTGATATCACCAGTGTGTGGTGCTCTTCTCTGTGTTGTTTCCATGGTGTCCAATCTCATTCAGAATCGCCTCATTTCTTCTTCCATTTCTGCATTCGCTTTGCGCCTTCTAGGTGGCATGATTTCAACTGCATCACCTACAAACATAAATTGAAAATTTATTTCATACCACAAATGATATCAACTTTCCTTCTTTCTCTTTTTTTCTGCTATATACAAACAATATTAATCTAGGATCTGATACCACATGATGTAGACCCCCTACCTCGATAGGGTCTGTTGACCTCCCGGTCACTAGATCGTTCAAATCTACACGCTGAATTATCTCTTCGATTCCCTGCTGGAATCCCATGAACAAATCCATAGATCCCTTTTATGAAACTCGCCCTGCGCGACTAAGCACCAAGCACGAGCCTCACCTCCACGCGACCATGTGCCGTGACTGTATGCCTACACAAAGGCATGTCGCGATACCGTGTGTCAGTACTTTAAGTCAATTCGACTCTCCTCCCTTCGAACTCTCGGGTCTCTAAACGTCGATTACTGTTTATGCTAGATCAACGGTCCTGATTCTTCCCATGATTAACGGTCCTGATCATGTTAGGATTTCGCTTATTGCAACTTTCAGGTGGTTGTTTCCTCCACACTCCTGATTCCAAAAATGTCAAAATTATCCCTGGACAATCAATGGTCCAAGCCTCTCCTTAATCGACCATTGCGATCTTTTCACGATTTTGCGTTTCACAAGTTATTACAAGTCTGTCCTTTGCCTTCTCTGGTGTACGAGTCAGCGAAATGATGATCTCTCGCCATGCGTCCCTTCCGATGGATGGTTCCAATGATGTCAGGATTTTTCAATTTCGTAAAACCCTCTCTCTTGTGCAACTCCAAAGGACTAAACCTTGTGCACTTCCTCTAGACCTAATGACTATTATTCCACGTGCTTCCACTGATCTGACGACTATCGATCTTCGTCCCTACGATCCAACTATCACGGGCGTTCTCCCTCCTGAGCTTCTAATATCTCTCCATCTGGAAGATTTATCCACTTTCAAAGGTTCCAAACCTTTGGTCTCCCAACAAATCTGTATCTGGGACCTCGTCAACACTAGTAAAAAGTGTTATCTCTTCTAATATTCTATCCTTGAAAGGATTCTGATCTCCCACACACACCTTGCATTCTCGGGATTTCGAATAAATCAGTTCGAAGGATTTTCTTGAAAAGAAAATGCTTCTCACCCGCCTGGCGTTCTTCTGCTCTAGTTTTTCGAAGCTTGTTGGCTTCTTGATGTCGTGCACACCTTTCACTTGATCATAGTTTCTCTGATTCTCTTTGAACTTATTTGAGTCAATCCAAGACTCAGTCGACGCACTCTTTGCATTCGATATGCACACCTTGCATACAAGTATCAGAAAAGAAACGATTGAAACTCAATCAGGTTCTTCACGAACTCATACAGTCTATCTCTCGAACAATCATACATGAATGAAATAAACTAAATCATACACACAAAAATCAACATTCATTCACTCCACATGAAATGAACATAGTCCAAGGATTTGGGACAATTTATGTCTACTCTTATTCATTCGTGAAAACAAGTTACATAGTGTTTCTGCTACTCTACTCTTCTCTATTAATCCCTCTTTTGATACTCATCCATCCTGATCTATTACAATGAAACAATGAACTATCTAAGGACCGCTCCATGATCTCCCTTGTCCTATTCTGAAGTCTATCATTTCAAATTCAAAGTTATTACCTACTCTGTCCTATTTTAATAAATACTAGTTATTTCCAGATAGAGTTGACACTCCATATCTGCAGTTTCTTACAGTCCTTCAAGCCTTTACAAACAAGTTACATTTTAAAAAAATTTGTTTACAAAATATATCAACAACCAATTAAATTCTGAGTTAAATGCTTGATTTGAAATTCTTTCATTGTTGAGGTGTCATTCGTTTTCCTCCACGTGTGCGTTGTTGACTTTGAAGGTGATGCTCCTGCATCAAATGCACTCCCTGCCTAATCAAAGTCAATATACTCCTAACATATCATATCAATACTAGAATTATATGTCAAACCATGTCCAACTGTGCCTCATGGGTATCTCAACACATGCTTTGCAACAATATAGTGTATCTATCTCGGCTGACTCATAAATTGGCTAAGTTCACTCACTACATAGAAAATATTTGGTCTGGTGTTAACCAGATACATCAATGATCCAATTAGTTGTCTGTACATATTCATATCAATTTCGTCAGAATCAGAAAAAAGACACACTTAGTTTCTTCAGATTCGTCACCATTGGTGTAGCCACGGGCGTCAAGTTCAACATCCAAAACTTCTTCAATATCTCAACCATGTACTTCTCCTGACTCATGAAGATTTCATCAGTTCTTTACCACACCTCTAGTCCCAAGAAGTAGTGCATCATACCAAGGTCCTTCATCTCAAACTTAGAGGCCAATGCATACTTGCACTCAACAATAAGGCTCTACGTATCAATGAGGAATAAATCATCAACGTAGAGGACCAAAATCAAGGACTCACCATTAAAAATATTGTATTATATGCTGGGATCGACAATACTTTTGTTGAAGCCCAAAAATCATCAGGTGTCCATCAATCCTCGCATACCAAGCTCGAGGTGGTTTCTTGAGTCCATAAAAGTCCTTGTTCAACCTGCACACATGAGAATCCTTCTCATGTATCACGAAACCATCTGGCTGCTCGATCTATACTTCTTCCTCAATCTCTCCATTCAGAAAGTTTGTATTTACATCCATATGATGTACTCTCCAACCCATGGATGTTGCAGGGGAAATAATCATCCAGATAGAACTGTATCACGAAACAAGAGAAAATGTCTCCTCATAATCCATTCCCTCCACCTGAGATAATCCTCTAGCAAAAAATATCATTTTGTGCCTCTCGATGCTCCTGTCAACTATGTGTTTGATCTTGTAGATCCATTTTGAAGTCACTACAGACTTCCCCTTAGGTCTTGAAACAATATCATGCATCATTATTCATGATGGATTGATACTCCTCCATCATGACATCTCTCTATACTAGATGACTAGTTTCCTCCTCATAACAGGAAGGCTCAAAATGAATGATGTGGCTCATATATGTGGCATAACATGAATATCTTTGAGGTATATTTCTCACTCGGAAGGTACCACAAGGAGATACATATCCTTCTTGCTCCTTCATAGTCTGACAAGTCCATGTAGGTATCTTTCGAACTACTACAATATCTCTGGGAACATCAACTGGAGCTACAGGATCAACAGGATCAATTGGATCAATTTGATCAATCTCCATGTGAGATCCTATATATATCTTTAAAGGATACCTCCTCCTCAAAGGTAACATATTTTCTCACATCAATTTGTCTCTGACCAGGGATGTAGATCTGGTATGCCTTAGAAGACTCACTGTACCCCACAAATGTACCCTTTCTGCCTGAAGGGTCTAGCTTTATCCTTTTTTTTTTTAGGTACATGAATGTATACTGGACACCCAAATATCCTGAAGTGTCCAACCTCACGCTTCACTTCGGTTAATGCCTCTTCAGGCATCATGTTATTCAAATTATTATGAGGACTTATGTTCTGAATATACACTGCAGTCATGGATTCCTTTTCCCAGAGAAACATAGGTAAATGTTGATCATGCTAAGTCATCTTGGACCATACTTGATATATAGAATTTCCCTCATGAAACCAATGTCTCAAGAAGTTGAAAAACATCAACACTCCCTATGGATCTGGAGGTGACTCCTCCTTTGTCTCTTCTCCCTCTGACACTAAAGGTAGATATTCCTCCTTCTCTGGAGGTAAATCAATCTCTTCTCCCTATGGATGTAGTACTGCCTCCCTCTCTGGGAATGCCTCTACATATACTGGAACTGTTTCCATGCCTACTTTCTCAACATATCATGGCTCAAATCATGTACTAGGACTAATACACCTACTCCCTCTAAGTCTCACAATATGTTTTCCTCCTATACCATATCTACCATAGTTGTGCTATATTCAGTCTTGATTCATTATATCCATGATCATTGGAATTGTCTCTGCTATCTGGCATGGTCCTATCCCGAGACATACATTTCTTCCTATCTCTGAGCATCATGTATGGCAATGTCTCTCCTTGATATCATGTTGGAAGGTATTTCCCTCCATGTCTTCTTCCTGCGACCGTAATTATGGCTCCTTCTCAGAGATATCACATGTGACCTTCCCGGAACAAGAAACAAGAAAAAAAAAGCATCTCCTAGATGAGATCAATGTATCTTGTGCACAAGTATATACAATGACCCTCCAAATAATACGTCTTCTACTATGAAAAACACACATCCATCATATACTCGATGTCATACGGATACCAACACACATCCAACATATACTCGATGTCATATGGATACCAACACACATCCATCATATACTCAATGTCATACGACTAACCAAGTTGATTTTATAGTGTTAAATTAAACAAGCACAATTTTCCACAAGTGGTAATTACTTCCAATGATATATGATATTACTTTAGTAAACACTAGAACATTAGTAAGTAACTCATAGAATTTCAACTTCTTAGTCTCTTCCTTATATCACTTATCCCACGTGTGAGAGAGAAAAAAATATGTGTGTCTATTGTTGTGTCTTTCAAGTGTCTTTTTATAGTAATATTAGATTGATCCAAAAAAGACACATCTCTTTGT
>JASDQU010687521.1:51937-67549 GCA_032191745.1 Picea mariana
CTCATCTTCTTCTCATATGTTGCGCGTAGTATTTCCTCAATTGGATCCACAGCTCGGAGATCCTCTACCTCTTCCTCATCACTCGCCAAGCCTTCCCTCATGGCTATGGCTCTCTTCTTGGTATTCACCTTATATTGGTAGGGTACTCTGCTATGCATATTTATAGCTGTCGCCATGATCTGCTTGATCTGGTCATCATCCATCATGATTGGGTCCAAGGCTTCCTCCTTCTTTCCTTTATCCTTTCCTCCTTCCATTTCTCCTCTTTCTGTCAGTGCTTCCCCCCTTCCCCCATGCACGCAAGGAAGTTTAGTTGTATGACTCCATTGTCATTACACCTTTATTATATAGCAATATATTAATAGAAGTATACATCAATCAAATGTATCTTCCTCTAGGTCCACATAGAAACTCTTGCTTCGTTGTTTTGTACAACTTCATTATATCTACTGCAAACTCTGTTATAAATCCTACCACAATATTGTCAAGCCAAAAATATACTGCGCGGGTGAGTTTGTTGTTCACCTGCTGTAACTTCTCAACCTCTACTGGAGTCCACTCTCACTGTTGGATCTAGTTCATTGGGTGATTATCCTTCATACTTAGTATCCACTCTTGCAATATATGTGGAAAATCATAGAAAATGTCTTCATGCAAATCAGTAAACACGTATTTCTCAAGATATTTGTGGGGTGTTATTCTAGGGTTTCTATTGTCTTTTTGTGCAAACTGTAGCTCTTTTGTCCTTAACCAAGTTTCGATCTGTGATTTTGTGGGATTCCATGGTCTCAACATCCCCTTCTAGAGGCTCATTGCTTTCTTGTTTTCTTTACTCTTTTCTTGCTCCACCTATCTCATCTACTCAATCCTCTCTTGTTCCTACCAACAACAACATAACCATTTGTTGGTTAAACTAGTCTTCTATTATGTCTGAACTTATTGACCTAGGGTTCATGTCTTTTCGGGTTTCCAACAAAGAGTCTAAAACAATCGACCCTCCTGGTGAACCAGAAGGCAACACAACACATAGAGTGCGTTGCGTAGTCTCACCCGTGTTACACATTATTTTCATCATCCCTATAACCGTTAATGATGTAAACCTATCTGTTGCCTTCAGAGAGGTTAGTGGCCTGAATTCCTGAAGAAAGAAAGAAGAAGAACTTTCCCTGAGAGAAGAAGTTGTGCTTTCCTCTATAAAAACCCTATTTTGGAGGATTTCTGCGGGCTACACCATAGCTAGGGTGTGGAAGTGCCTAATTTCCGCAAGCTTCATTATAGCTAGGGCACGGAATTTCTATAGGTTGCACTATATCCAGGTCGCGACGGCCTTTGTATGTGGGAAAAATAACCATTTTCTTGATGCTTCTAGAAGGAGAAGCTTATATGGTGAGGTGGCCTCTGAATGGTTTGGATCTTACTTGCTTTCATGATTTAGTGGAATCATCCTAACCTCCTCACCTTATCCTCTCCAGCTTATAAAAGGAGAGGAGCTCTCATGGAGAAAGTTAGTTGGTTTTGGAGCTTGGATTTTGTAGTTGGATTTGGCTTGGAATTATTAGATTGGTTAGAGTGGCTTTGAGCTTTGCTTTTGTCAAGATAGATGTCAGATCTATGGTCTCAGAGTCCTTGGAGAAATAAGTGTGTGGGAAGCAAGGAACTGTTGGGAGGAACCTTATGAAATCAAGGCATCTGGTTGTAATCTCTCTTCCTATTATTAATATAATACAGTAGCATATTTCTTTCCCATAGAATTATCTTTATTTTATTGCATAATTCCCTTATCATATGCATAGATTGTCATTGAATATACTCTCTCTACTTTCACTTTGGTTGGTTTGTGTCTCACTGCAGGATCAGTATCACAAGAGCACTGGAGCGAAACATGAACAACAAAGACATAAGGAAGTGACACTTAAAGGTATGTCTCTCATCTTTTGTTCAGTCGTAGATTCGATGATTAGAACCTAGGGAAAGCACCATGTTCTGTCTTGTTTTGTTCTAGATATAGGTGGATCTAGGGGGAGTAGTTTATGTCTGCATTCACCGATTTACCCATTAACAACCCGAGATAACTTTAATGGGTGGCTGTAAGACTCAGGTGTTTACAGCCTAGGATTGACTGTGAGATATGAAAATTGTATAATGAAACACTATTATAACTGTAGACACAATATATTTTGATTCATGCATAAGCAGGAAGTATAACAACTCATTCATTAAGCATATCAAATGAGCATTGAAGACAATAAATAAACACATGCATTCCATCACATAACACAAAAGTTACCGTGGTTCACCCCCTCCCGGGCTACGTCCACAAATATTTGGCTCTTAGCTCTTTTATTATGGTTGTTCTGCATCTACAACACCGCACTCTACAACTCTTCCTAGATGGGTAGGATCTATATGAGGCATAATATATTGCACCATGCTCCTTAGCTTGCAATCTAACCCTCAATATCTACCCTCCTTCACCTTCTCTAGCTCAAAATCTTATAAAAAATGGGTCATACATCAAAAGATTACAACAATAACTTCCAAGATTACCTCGTTGGTTAACAATAATCAAAACCTTACTAACTATTATTCGAACCTCGCTATGATACCTAAGTATTTATATTTATACATTTTCTGGCTCTTCATCCATTATAATACATTGCAAAAACCCTAACCCTAATGATGTTAGGTCTTCCCTGCATGCGCGCGTGATGTTCTTCCTTCCAGCTGTCGCTTTCCTCATGCATGCTTTCTTTCCGCTTTGGCCTACTGCCAACAACTACTCTTGCAATAATTTTGGACATAAGGAAGTACACTGCAAGGTTTATGGGAAATACAATCACATAAATGTCCAAAGATATAAGAACAATAAGTACAATGCAGAGAAGAGAAACTATAACTCATTTTTTCCTTTGCAAAACTTCATTATTGAATTCCAAAAATGCAACAATTATGGTCATAAGGCCAATGAATGTACATTGCAAAATTATTCCATGAAGGAAAGTATCTCCAAAATTAAGGAAAATTGTAAGAAGACATGGAGAAGAAAATATAAAGTACAAAGGAAGAAAAATGATGAGGATATTGCACCTGAAATTGATAAAATTGACAATAGGAGAATGATGGGTGAAGTGTCTGATAAGGAATATGAAAATAAGAGTTATGCATATAAAGTGGATCAAACTCAAGAAAAGAAAACTCATAAAGAAAAATGTGACACAATTGTAAAACTTGATATTGTCCTACAAATAAATTATCCATTACCCAACAAATGGAAAATGCAAAAAGAAAATTCTCAAGAAAAGGGTAAAGAAGATTTTTTTGCACAAAACAATGATGATTATGATGAAATTTCAATAGGAGATCAACCAGAAGAATTGAGCGATGATGATCTTGGAAATTTTCAAAAACTATTTTGATGATCTACTAAATCTCCCCCTCAACAAAAATATAAACAAAATAAAAGAAGGGGGAATTAGGAAAGACTTAAGGTTGTTCTTGTTGATATCCCTATGAGTATTGAAGCACATAAGAATGAAGAGGCTCTTGGGTTACAAATGAGTGAATAGATAACTAAAATAATTGAAAGCAGCCTAGATAGAAAATATTATGGATTAAGACTCATGGAAGACTAAAACATGTCTCGAGTATTTGAGGTAGCAGTACAGTAGCAGATGAAAATTTAATATTTATTCTAAGGGATAGAAGTTAAATTTCATTTCTTCATAGTCAAAGGAATATGGCGGAGTCACACAGGTTTAAGTGAACATGAATGTTTTGCAGAAAAAGTTATTAGATTAGTTTATGAGAATGAGACACCTGTCTTTATCCTTTAAATTCCAGAAGCTTCATCAGAAAGGGAGCACATAGATAGGGGGGGCATCACCTCAGGGGGAGTGTCACCTTAGGGGGAGCATGGAGACATCCATTTTTGTCAATGCTATCAAAGGGTGAAAAGATCAGTAAAATCCAATTAATATTGAAAAAGGGTTTTTACTTTCTTTCCATCAATGCCAAAGGGGGAGAATGTTGGACATGGTGTTATGGTGTTGGCATTGATGTCAAAGAATGCCAATATGATAAATTTTGGACATGGTATTATGGTGTTTGAATTGATTTCAAGAATATCAATATGGTATTGTCATTATATGTCTTTGAGATCCCAAATATCAGGAGAGATAACGTAGTAGGTTGCACAGAAGACATAATGTGAGCTACAGAGGAATCCAGTATAAACCAAAATCTCAATAGAGGTAGTGTATTAGGTTTCACAATATTAGAGCGTACAATGTTAAGACCTTTGGAAAGGTAGAAGGAAATCTCAAGAAAAGGAGCACCTTAAGGAAGTGTTATTGGGATCGAATTCCCAACAGATCAACTGGAGAACACCTTCAAAACTAAAAGGAAAATATGCTACAGTTGAGAGATATGAAAACCATCAATCACTGACCAAAGGCACAAATCAGTGATAGTAGTTTAGTTGGAATCCAAGTGTAAATCCAAAGGGGTTGAGGCAGAATCATGTCTGTTGATGAAGTTTTTGGGACAATCCAAGACCGTCAGATCAAGATGGAGCCAAAGGTTGGGAGGAATTAAATACCAACCATTAGATCAAGAGAGATAATCCTCAACCATATATCAATACCAATAGGACTCCGGAACATCACCACTTCGGTGAACATTGAGACAAGGCAGAGGCACGAAATCGTGAAATCGTGAAGTGATAAAATCCATCCAACCATCGGATCAAGGATGAATTTTAAGTGAATTATCATCCATCCGATCGACTTTAGTGGAAGGATAGGGTGGGCCACAATATCCCAAAGTCCTAGAGTATAGGAAACCATGCAGAAATTTGATACAAGATCCCTTCAGAAATAATGTGGGTTGTTACATCAAGAGTGGAAGGATAGTGTAAGTTGCAAAGTGTTGAACCCATGAAGTGCAAAGTCGAGGTCATGAAAATCATGCAGACCATCAGATCTAGAGTGGAGGAATGTGGAGCGTCTGATGATGTGTAGTATTCCATGTAGAAGAGGTGCCATATGGAGGACACATGTCACATGAATTTAGTATCTTTTGGACCCCAATGTGTCCATTTCTGAGTGACATGTGGCACACATACTATGGGCTCACATCAACCTAGGTAACATCACCATGCCACGTCACTCCGGGAGTATGGTCTCTGGGAATGTCCAACTTCTCCTACTAGCAAAAATGCCTTAAGTGTCTATTGATTTTTGGACAACATCTGGAAAAAATTCTCTTAGAATAATAATTAATAATATAATTATTGATTATTAAATATCATATATAATAAGTAAATGATAATAATAAATAGTTATTGATTATTCAAGAGATGCATCCTTTCATGGATGGTCACCATATGTTCCCTATATATGGAACACTCATCATTGTAATAATATATATATTATATCTCATATGAATAAAAACAACATGGTATCAGATTAGGACTGGGCTTGACTCCTTCACAGGGGGGCCCAAGAAAATGAGAGTAGAGTGAAATGTTGGGAGTGTTAAATTTATGGGGTTGTTAAAATATCATATGAATAAATGATTACCAACTAGATGGATAGTCAGTGTAATGGTGGACATGCATTCTCCAAGCGGAAAATGGTCTAGGATAGTTATTCATCTAGGACGTATGTCCGGATTAGAAGAATAGTCCTTGTAGCCCATGGCATGGCTTCCAGCATCTATTAGAACAATTATTCTTCTAGGAAATATGTCTGTATTAGAATTATGGTTCTTTTATCACTTTGTGGAGTGAGTGACTTATTGAGCATCATGCCTGATTACTTAGATGGAGTATGGCTTTGAGAGATGATGCATTTGATGCTATCATACGATAATAATATTGATGATGGTGCTCGTGATTTGATCATGAGATATCATGTGTGGCTATGATGATGCTACTAGTTGAATGGTATGTTTGTTCTCAAGACCATTATTTTCAATACCTCCCTAACTAGGAGGGAGTGTTGATATTATGGTAGTTGTGGGAGGTATTAACCTCCACGTGTAACCCTGACAAGAATAGAATATTCCGGAAAGCAAGAAGAAACCCTAAATATTTGGACATAACCTATTGGCCCTTGGGTATGGATTAAGGAAGAAAGTGAAGAATGAGGAAGAAGAAAGACAAAGTTACGAACTCTACAGAAATCACAGTGACTGAGATTGGGTCGAAGTGGGTTAAAGAAGAAGAAAAGACGAAGTGCAGTACGGGAAAATGAGTCGTTGGACATGAAGATCGAGGAAGAAATATCAGCAAATTATATGGGTTGTGGACAACTTAGCAAGAATAAAAAGAGAACAACGAGTTCTTTGGAGCACTGCGCAGAAAAGGCGGAAAAGGCAGGTTGGCTAAGCCCTGGAAATCTGGGTCAAGTGGACCTAGGGTTTTAGATGCCTAGGGTTTTAGAATCTAGGGTTTTGACACCTAGGTTTCAACCTAAGGTTGTTTGAGATTCAATGTAATGTATAAATAAAGATCTAGATGAGAGGGGAAGGGTTCGCTCAGAGAGTTCGTTGTTGTTGTTGTCAATCATTGTTGTTTATACTATTGTGTACTGAGCGAGAGAGAAGTGCCGAGTGAGAGAATTCTCATATTGTAAGATCTTCAGCTGGGTGCGCAGGGAGGGAAGATTGAGAAGAGAGAAGAGAGAGATCTGCAAGCTAAGAGCACAGATAGAACTATATGCCTTCATTTAATATATCATAAAGCACAGTTATGTGGACATAGCCCTAGGGAGAGGGTGAACCACATATATCTTGTGTTATGTGTGATTGATGATGTGTTCTTTGTCATTTGATATACTGTTATTGCATTATTGTGTTAGATCTAAGATATAACTTGAACGGTGAGCTGAAGAGAGGTGAATAATAGCTAGTTGTTGTGTGATTATTGATCTGGGTCCTCTTTGCACTTCCTCTGGTTGTAGACACATGTGTCCTACAACCCCCTATTACTACTTTGGGTGAGACTGCATCTCCTTCGCAGGTGTTGCCGAAAGGGCTAGTAGTTAGGTTTTTTGGTGCGTTGTTAGAGCTAAACCTTGGGTCTACCCCTGTGCCAACAAATGGTTCCGTTGTCGGGACTGGGATCTTCTTGAGGGAATGTCAAGGTGGTTTCCATCGAATACATAGATTCATAAGTGGATAGAAGAACAAGAAAATGACTTCATTGAAGCCCAGAATAAAAACCCTAATATTAGTACAGAGGATTGGTTGTGGAGGTATATATTTACTGATATACACGATATTTTCTTTGGAGGAATTCATAAGGATCTATATGAGTGGTTATTCAAATTAGTATATACCCAGTTTGAATTCAGATTCAGACCACCTGTGGTTTGGACGATAGCGTTGGTCAAGAAGGTCAAGAGAGTTGACAAACCTGTGTCAAGAGAAGTAGATCACTAGTTTGATAGCACCATTGGAGAGTATATTACTGAGTTTTTGATTGACAGAGTGGAATTGTATAGCTAAGCTGAGAGAAATTTCTTTAAAGGACCTAAAGGAAAATTTTTACACTTCCTGAAGTTGAAAATCAAGATGCTATTGCATGAGAAGAACATATTGAACTTACAATAATCTTTCGTATTTTGAAGCTAATGTTCAAGAACTTAGATAGTGACAATGACACAGAGGTTGGACATATGCACAGTGGGATATCATTTAGAGAAATTCCCCTCGTGAACCTGTTTGAGGAGGACCATGAACCATTAGCACAAGATGAATGGTTTTACAGTGGAGAATAAGAAGAGTTATTGAAAGAGGAGTATTCTGAGTCTGCTAGGGAAGAGGAAGGAAATACTGAAGAACCTCGCAGAGATGAATCGGGGGCTTTAGGGACTGCGCCTACCATCGAAGAACCTACTATTACTCCTCCTATTGTTGTAGAAGTCATAAGTAACCAGAGTAACCTAAGCCATCAGAGCAATCAGAGCATTGCTACCAGTAGTTCAGTACCTATTCAGTCAAAGACCCTAGGAAGATCTATGACAGATGAGATGAGGTTACCTACCTTTAGAGGATATGGATCTAAATATCCTGATCATCATTGGTTATTATGCGAAGATGTATGGAGCATTAAGAAAATCACTGATGAAACCGTTAAGAGAGCTCAGTTTAGTACTACCCTGAGAGACCACGCACTGAGCTGGTACATGAAGTTTTTTAAAGTAGTTGTACAACCTAAACCACTGGATGACATCAAGACCGCATTGATTGTTGAATTCAAGAAACCTAAGTTGGATTCACAGTGCATCACAGAGCTAAAGGAAATCAAGAAGAGAATAGCTGAACATGTTTGGGATTTTGATCAGAGGTTTAAGACCTTGACAGGCCATCTGATTTTTCAGATTCCAGACGAACAAAACAAAGAATGGTTCATTGTTTCCCTCTTGCCACACATCAGAATTCCTTTGATGCAACAGAAGATTATTTCGTAGGCTGAGGCACTGCAGATTTCCATGAAACTAGAATCATCCCCTATGGGAGAATCTAGCTCAGGTATGAGTCAAATTTTGAGTTAGCTAACTATCTTATCATTGCAGGTCAAATATATGAATAAGGAAAAAGGAAAAGATCAACGAGAAGACATCTGGTGTATCGGATGAAAAACATAGGGTCACAATAAGGAACATTGTCCCCTATTTAATGAATACTTGGCCTTTGGAGCGCCAAACCCTTTGAAGTAGGTCACTCTACCTTGGTGCGAGGTATGTAGAAATTGACATCACCCTGATGAGTGTTACTTTATAAAAAAATATGTCCAGACACCCGCAAAATTGTATTTCATATTCTATAAGTCTGTGAGACATGACGATAAGGAATGTAGGGTGGATGATCTATTACATGAAATGTCAAGAGACACATACATAATTCAATTTGAAGTACAACGAGACAGAAACACTGCACAGGTTAACTCCCTAGGAAGAGGAAACTTCAACCCTCGTGGTGGATTCATAGGAAGAGGATGAAGAGGAGGAATGGGTCAAGGTCAAGGACATATCATCTGTTATAACTGGACACAACTGGGTCATTTAGAGAGGGATTGTCAGAGCCCTTCTAACACATGCAATTACTGCAACTCATTTGAGCATGTTATTGAGGATTGTCTAGCATTGTTGGCTAAGCTTCAGAAAAGATGGGGTGGGAACCAGCAAGTTCAACTGATATCAGCTGAACCTCACGGAGAGGATCCCAGAGTCATTTTTATCAAAAGAGGAGGCGTTGTTACAGGAGAAGACATGGTAACTCCAAAAAATACTATAGAGGGATCAGGAGTCAGAAGAGTTGCAGAGAAGACACAGTTGTTCGATCCAAGGAAGGAAAAATAGACATTTGAAGAGGCAAGAAGATAATTTGGAGGAGACCAGGCCTCTTCATCTAAGGCACCACCAGAAGTAAAAGAATGTGGAATGCCCCTAGCATTTGATCAGTCTACATCACCTGGAGATGGAAAAGAGGTAAGCAAGATTGTAAGTTTATTGCATACATTTATTGACTTAATTAAGGATGCAGAAGCCGTACAATAACTACAACACCTCCTAACATAGTATGAGATAGGAAGAGTGGACCCTATGCTGAATAGGGTTGTAAACCAAGTATCAAGGAAGAGAAGGACAAATAAGGAGTTTCACCTTAATGTTCATATTGGAGACTATGATATAGATTATGTGGTCCTCGACTTGGGATCAAAAGTCAATGTGATGACAAAGCAGACTTGGGAAATAATGGGAAAACCCAAGCTAATTTACTCTCCTATCAGGCTCAAGATGGCTAATCAGCAAGCTATGAGTCCTTTTGGAATATTGGAGCATGTCCCTGTGGACATTGATGAGGTAAGGAAATTTGTATATTTTGAAGTGATTGATATAGTGGATGAGAGTTGTCTTTATCCTGCGTTGTTAGGTGTTGATTGGGTCTTGAACAATTCGACTGTTGTTGACTTAAAGAAGAGAAGAATGACATTTGAGGTTAATGGCATTAGGTTCATTGCACCTATGGATCCTGATGAAGGTCTTAGATACACAGAGCCGATAAGAGAAGAAGACCGTGCATATGAGCTCGAAAATATTTACAAACTAACAACAACACAGTAGAATTACATTAATCCTATAGCAAATGGGAATTTGAGCTAGTAAAGTGAAAGTGCTTGCTCATCAGATTCAGAAGAAGCACTGGAGAAATGGAAAAATAGAATGTACGAATTTTCTACAAGGAGATGCGCTAGGTTGATCAAAGCAGTTTGCTAGATTGGCACAGAAGTAAGTAAACTTCCCACTTTTGATGGTTTGAATCATTTGGAAACATTGTTTTTGGAATTTGAAGAAATTGTACCAATACAACAGAGGTTGTTGGCACTAGAGGAAGTGTTGAAAGCAACTCCAGCGAGATGGTGGGGAACACACAAACAAAACATCGCGGAATGGGCACAATGTCGCACTCTGATGATAGTGCGCTTTTCAAACCAGATTGAAGGGTGCGAAGTTCACTACACGGGTCAGAGTTGTCTGAGATACCATGTGCGAGTATGTGAGGAATCTTAAAGTAGTATTCCTCAAGAACAATGGGTGCACAAGTTCATTAACACTTTGGATACAACACCTATCAATTGGTATCTACAAGCAGAACTGCACCTCACCACTTTAGATTGGCACGGTATGACTCAGAAATTTATAGCCATGTCTTTATTTGAAAGTTATTACCCTATGGTAGATCAGGCATTGGAAGTTGTGAGACATAAGGTATTTGAAGAGGTACCTAAGCTCCCTTTAGAGAAAGAAGAAGAGGAATGGACTGCACCTTTCCAGAGATCACAAGGGTGTTACAATATAAATGATGATGAAGACGATGATCCTAGGAATGTGAACATCGCAGAGACTGAAGGACAAAGAGACATATAATGGCATGGGATCAAGTTATCTTTTCTTGAGAAACCCATTAAAATCAAAAAGTTAATATTGGAAGTGAACAAACACCTAAATTAGCAAACGTTGGAGATTATTGGGATGATGCTACCATTGACAAGATCACACAATTAATGCATGAGTATCAGGACCTATTCCAAAAAAAATCACAGATATGAAGGGTATTAAAGGGCCCATGGGAGAGATGAATATTCCCTTGAAACTAGATGCTAGACTAGTCAAGCAGAGACCTTACAAATTGAATCCTAAATACAAGTAGAAAGTTAGGATTGAACTAGACAGAATGTTGGAAGAAGGAATCATAGAACTTGTTGAAGAATGAGAATGGATCATCCCCATGGTGGTCCAAGATAAGAAATAATGAGAGATCCGAATCTGTGTATATTTGAGAAAAATTAATGATGCATGTTTACATGATCCCTTCCCTACACCGTTTATTGATGAAGTTTTGGATAATGTTGGAGGACAGGAGGTCTACTCCTTTACAGATGGATTTTCAGGGTATCACTAGATCAGGATTGCTAAGGAAGACCGACATAAGACCACATTTTCAAAAGAATGGAGTTCCTTCCAGTACACTATGATGCCCTTTGGATTGAAGAATGCACCAACCATCTTTTCCAGGGTGGTGGTCAAAGAATTCAAATAATTTTTACATAAATTTTTAGAAGCATATTTTGATGATTGGACTATCTTTAGCTTATTGAAAAATCATATTGAATGATTAATACTAATGTTGGATAAGTGCATGCAATGTCATATTTCCCTAAACCTAAAGAAGTGCATTTTCAGGTCACCTTTTGGAGTCTTGCTAGGACATATTGTATGCAAGTAGGGGTTGTTGGTAGATCCTTCCAAAATCGCCATCATCGTTGATCTACCTCCCCCTACTTCGGTTAGAAAGTTGCACATTGCGCTGGGACATACTGGATACTACAGGAAGTTTTTCAAAGGATATTCATAGATAACAACACCCATGAAGAAGTTGCTAAAGAAAGATCGTCCATTTAAATGGATAGAAGAATGACAGCAAAGCTTCGACACACTAAAATAGAAAATGGTTATTGCGCCCATATTGGTTTTCCCAAACTGGAGTAAGGAATTCCATGTGCATGTCGATGCCTCATCCATTGCATTAGGAGAAGTGTTATCACAACCAGGAGCAGGATATATTGACCACCCATTAGCCTTTGCTAGAAGGAATCTATCTACAGCTGAGATAAATTACACCACTACTGAAAGAGAAGGATTATCTATGGTGTATGCGCTGCATAAGTTTCGACACTACTTATTGGGAGGACATTTTAAGATGTTCACTGACCATTCTGCATTGAAATACTTAGTCAACAACCCAGTGTTGGGGGGAATATTATGCATATGGTTGTTGTTATTCCAGGAATATGATTTTGAAATTGTGGTCAAGCCAGGAAGAATGAACAAGGGACCTAACCATTTGTCTAGGTTAGAGCATGGGGAAGAGCCAACCATCTTGGAAGATACACTACCTGATGCACAGTTTCTATCCATCATAAGAGTTGATGATCACTTCACAGAGATATTCCAATTCCTATCTACAGGAATGGAACCTAGTGAATATACCATTATCCAGAAGAAACAGTTGGTGGTTCGCGCTGCAGATTTTTCACTTATAGTTGGACAACTATACAAGATGGGACTTGATGAAGTCTTGAGGATATGTGTTATGGAGACAGAGTGACCATTGATCCTCATAGAATCACATGAAGGCATCGTAGGAGTACACTACGCAGGGAAAGCAACAACACAAATTATTCATATTTGATGATATCATAACCAGGTTTGGATGCCCGAATATCCTCATGAGTGATCAAGGTACGCATTTCATTAATAAGACTATCAAAGCTTTGACTCAGGAATTTGAAGTTCATCATCAGAAGAGCACACCTTACCACCCACAGGTGAATGGTACGGTCGAAGCTTTCAATAAGATCTTGGAGACAACACTGAGGAAGATTTGGAATGTAAATAGAGATGATTGGGATTTAAGAGTGCCAACAATGTTATGGGCATATCGAACGACTTGCAAGAAGCTGACAATGAAAAATCCCTTTAAGCTAGTCTATGGTTTGGAAGCAGTGGTACCTATGGAATACTTGGTTCCTAGCTTAAGGATTGCAATGTTTACAGATATGGATGATATTGGCGTTGTTCAAGAGAGGCTTGTGCAGTTGGTGGAACTAGAAGAAGACAAATTTATTGTAGGATTTCATCAGCAGGTATAGAAGGAATGAGAGAAGGCCTACCATGATAGGAACATCAAGAGGAAAGTGTTCAAGAAAGGAGATTTGGTATTTTTGTATGACAAAAAAATCATGAAACATCCAGGGAAGTTTAGAACACATTGGCTTGGGCCATTTGAGGTTGCTTATGTTACAAAAGGAGGAGTTGCGCAGTTGAATAAATTGAATGGAGAATGGAAGGAAGGTCTAGTGAATGGGAGCTGGTTGAAATTGTATTATGACAACCAGTTGCCATGCAACTCTCAGTAAAGCAAAGGAAAAAGGGTCTAGGTACTAGGTGCAGTTGAAACTGGGTACCAGACATAGAAAAGATAGGCTACACACAACAGGGAGGGACAAAGTAGAAAGCACAGGCTGCTCTGCACAGTCTGCAGTCAAAGTGATACAAAAAATTCAGTCTAACAATGACTCGGGACTAGTCATAGGTGAGTGTTGGGGGCTTGTTGGCCCTTGGGTATGGATTAAGGAAGAAAGCGAAGAACAAGGAAGAAGAAAGACAAATTTACGAACTGCGTGGAAATCACAGTGACTGAGATTGGGTTGAAGTGGGTTAAAGAAGAAGAAAAGATGGAGTGAAGTATGGGAAAGTGAGTCATTGGATGAGAATATAAAGAAAGAAAAATCAGAAAAGGATATGGATTGTGGACAACTCAACAAGCGGAAAAAGAGAACAATGAGTGATTTGGAGCACTGCGTGAAAAAGGAAGAAAAGGCAAGCTGGAGAAGCCCTGGAGATCCGAGTCAAGTGGACCTAGGGTTTTATCATCTAGGGTTTTGACAACTAGGTTTCGACCTAAGGTTGTTTGAGAGTCAATGTAATGTATAAATAGAGATCTAGATGAGAGGGGAAGAATTCTCTCATAGAGTTCATTTTTGTTGTTGTCAATCATTGTTGTTGATACTATTGTGTACTGAGAGAGAGAGAAGTGTTGAGTGAGATAATTCTCATATTGTAATATCTTCAGCTGGGTGTGAAGATCAACCCTACAGCTGGGTGCGCAGGGAGGGAAGATTGAGAAGAGAGAAGAGAGAGATCTGTAAGCTAAGAGCACAGATAGAACTGTATGCCTTCATTTAATATATCATAAAGCACAGTTCTGTGGATGTATCCCTAGGGAGAGGTTGAACCATGTATATCTTGTGTTATGTGTGATTGATGTTGTTTTCTTTATCATTTGATATACTGTTATTGGATTATTGTGTTAGATCTGAGATATAACTTGCGAGGTGAGCTGGAGAGAGGTGAATAATAGCTAGTTGTTGTGTGATTATTGATCTGGGTCCACTTTGCACTTCCTCTAGTTGTAGACACATGTGTCCTACAACCCCCTATTGCTACTTCAAGTGAGACTGCATCTGCTTTGCAAGTGTTTCCAAAAGGGCCAGTAGTTAGGGTTTATTGGTGCATTGTTAAAGCTGAACCCTGGGTGTGCCCCTGTGCCAACATAACCCTAGAAGAGAAGTCAACTAAAGAAAATAATTAATATTGAGTCTTTAGCCTCCAGAAAGAGAAGTCGGCCTAGAAATATAAGAAAGAGAAGTATAAGTATAGGATGCCAGAGCTCATTTGTACACACATAACTTGCAACTATAGAAATTTAGTTCGCACTACAGAAATTTAGTAAGTGCGCAAGTGTGGAGAGTAGTTGCAGCTGCTGCAAGTAGTATTTTTGGTTTTAGGCTTGGATTTTCTCTTGGTTATGGTTTGGACTTTCTTCTTGGTATGCTAGCTCTAGAGAGTGGTACACTACCTTGATTGGATTTTGGACCTAGGTTTTTCTTCCGAAATTGTTCTCTCTGTCAAGGTTAAGGTTCTCGGGGGTGGCTTCGGCCTATGGTTGGGTGACAATATTGCTATATTGTCTATGGTTAAACGAGCACACATGTTTACTCCTACCTAAATTATAGAAAGAATTCCATAAATTATGGTGGGAAGTAATTTCTAGTAAAAATGTCTAATTACCTAAATATGAGGAATGTAATGCATATTTACTTCTACCTATATTTATGCAAATAATCACATGAATTATGGAGGAACAATTTAACAAAGTCAAATGCTATGTGTTATCACTGAAATTTCGTCCGCACAGGGCGACAAGAACTCCGCATCATCAACACAGAAAAATAGTCGTTCATGGCACAAGGATTAACTCCACAACACAACAAAAGGGTCAAAACTATGCAAAAAATGGCCAAAAAATTAAAAAGCGCGATGCACCCACTGGGCGCACGCGCGCGCGTGCAACATCTTCGTATTTTGGGCGCATATGTGCGGCTGTGGGGTACAAAACCCGTGCGCCTGCCAAACGGCGCATTTATGAAGCTGGTCGGCCTCCCAACCACTAATGGATCGGCTCCCAAGTTGATTTGACATC
>JASDQU010687522.1:7879-17950 GCA_032191745.1 Picea mariana
ATGTGATGACTTTCAAATACAGGATCTGTGGATTAGTTTAATAAAGGTCCCAACAGGGACCAAAGAGTTGTTCCATCTCAGGGAAGGAGAACGATATGGTGACCAAGAGGTCACAGAACCTTGTAGGGGACGGGGTCTACATCAAAAAGGTAAGAAAAAGATTAAGAGTTGGGACATAATGGTAGCCAAGTTGAAGACTAAGTTCATACCCAAATATTATCAGATAAATTTGTTTGGGAAATTACAGAACCTGAGACAGAAAGGAATGACAGTGAAAGAGTACACAGAGGAGTTTTACAGACTAAACATTAGGACTGGACAGAGGGAGAAAGATCATGAAAAATATTCCAGGTATATAAATGGCCTGAGGTATGAGATCCAAGATGAAACCAACATGATGATAGTGAGGACGGTAGAGGATTCTTATCAGATTACACTGAAGGTAAAGGAGAAGTTGGCCAGAAAATAGAGCCAACGAAGCAGAGGAAGAAGTCCAAACAGAGGTAAGGGAATTGTCCAAGACAAGACACAAAATCTTAAGGGTGAGACTAAAAAACCACATAGTCACTCAGAAAGAGGAGGAAGTTCCCGAGGGAGACAGAGTGGTGGAAGAAATTATTTTCCTAAAGGAAGAGGAAGAGGCAGAGGAGGAGAGTTAAGTTCTTATGCCTGTGGAAAGACAGGACTCATGTCTTGGGAATATCCCAAGAAAAATAAAGAAGGAGGTGAAGCTCACATTTCAAAAGCACAGAAGATGAATGTTGGAGAAGGTGTAGAAGATGGAAGATCCCTGATGTTGAACAAGGTTCTCTTAAAACCAGAGCCAGAGGTTGAAAATCCAGTGCAGAGGAACAGTTTATTCAGGACTACTTGCAAGACTAAGGATAGAGTATGCAAAGTGATAATTGACAGTGGGAGCACTGATAACTTAGTATCCACAAAGATGGTGGAGAAATTGGAGCTAGAGACAACTGCACATCTGAAGCCATATAAAGTCTCATGGTTTCAAAAAGGTCACCAGGTAATGATCACTAAACAATGTCTAGCTGAATTTAAAATAGGAGGATATAGAGATGAGATTTTGTGTGATGTGACTCCCATGGATATATGTCATGTTTAGTTGGGAAGACCATGGTAGTTTGACAAGAATTTCATTCATGATGGGAGAAAAAATACTTTTACTTTGGAGAAGAATGGTAGGACACACATGTTGTTGCCAATAGAGGAGAATAAATTAAAGGAAGAAGCTAGCACAAGTATACTTCTCATGAGTGGGAAGGAGCTCCTGAGTGAATTTAAGAAGGAACAGGATATGCAATTTGTTGTGGTGAGGAAACCCAGAGTTGTCCTTAGAAGTACTTCTATGGATGCTCTGCCTAAGGAGGTTCAGGAGTTATTGGAGAATTTTTTTGACATATTAGTGGATGAATTACCTAATTCAATGCCACCCATCAGAAGTGTCATCCATCACGTCGATCTAATACCAGGAGAAAATATGTCAAACAAAGAAGCATACAGATTGACACCTCAAGCGAATGAGGAGGTAAAGAGACAAGTCCAGCATTTATTAGACAAAGGTTTGGTCAGAGAAAGCTTGAGTCCATGCACAGTACCAATTGTGTTGATCCCAAAGAAGGATGGAATATGGAGAATGTGTACAGACTCAAGAGCCATAAACAAGATCACCATCAGGTACAGATTTCCTTTGCCAAGGATGGATGACTTAATGTATTTTTTAAGTGGAGGAATTTTTTTTTCAAGGATATATTTGAAAAGTGGATATCACTAGATAAGGATGAGATAAGGTGATGAGTGAAAAACAACCTTCAAGACAAATGAGGGGTTGTATGAGTGGCTTGTTATGCCATTTGGCTTGAAAAATTCCCTAAGTACTTTTATGAGATTGATGAATGAGGTATTGAAAGATTTCATTGGTAAGTTTGTGATTGTCTATCTAGATGATATATTGGTATTCAGTAAAACTAAAGAAGAGAATTTGAGACATTTGACATTAGTGATGAGAAGACTGTAGCATGAGAAGTTGTTGATAAATCTGAAGAAGTCCTCTTTTATGTAGACAGAACTCATTTATTCGGGTTTTGTGATCTCTTCAAATGAATTGAAGATGGATCCAGAAAAGGTGAGAGAAATCAAGGAATGACCATCACCAAGAAGCATATTTGAGGTGAGAAGATTCCATGGATTAGCAGGTGTCTATAGGAATTTCATTAGAAATTTCAGTGGAATTTGTACACCAATATTGGAAACAGTGAAGAAGGGGCACAAGTATTTTAAGTGGACAAAAGAGGCTGAGAAAAGTTTCAATACATTGAAAGAGAAGATAACAGAACAACCATTTCCGGTCTTGCCAAATTTAGGGAAGACATTTCAAGTAAGGTGTGATGCTAGTGGATTTGCAATTGGAGCAGTATTGAGCCAAGATAATAGGCTTGTTGCATATTTTAGTGAGAAGTTGAATGACACTAAGAAGAAGTACTCCACATATGATAAGGAAATTTATGCAATAATTCAAGCCTTAAAGAAATGGAGGCACTACCTTGTTCCAAAAGAAAAAAAAAAAATTATAGCGATAATGAGACTTTACAATTCATAACCAAACAAGAGAAGTTGAATCAAAGACATGCTAAGTGGATAGAGTTTATGCAAAATTTCACTTTTGTCATTAAACATATTTCTGGTAATGCTAACAAATTTGTTGATGCATTGAGCAGGAGATGTTTGATTCTGCAAGAATTCCAAGTGAAGACCTTAGGGTTTGAACACCTTAAGGAGATGTATTGTGATGATCCATATTTTAAAGAAGCATATGAAGCATGCACAAATCATGTTCTCGGAGACAGAATCCAGTGGACAAAGTATCTGATTCAAGATAAATTTTTGTTTAAACATTGCCAGTTGTGCATACCAAAGTGTTCAATGAGAGAAAATATGTTGAAGGAAAAAAATATTGGAGGTCTAGAAGGACATTTTGGCCATGGAAAGACATTTTCACAGTTGAACAGTTCATACTATTGGCCAGGTATGAGAGAATAGGTGAAGAAGTTTGTAAACAAATGTAAGATTTTCTAGTATGCAAAAGGAAAGAAACAGAGCATTGGATTGTATCATCCATTGCCTATTCCAGATAGGCCTTAGGATGCAATAAGCATGGATTTTGTGTTGGGATTTCCAAGAACCCAAAGGGGAAGTGATTCCATATTTGTTGTAGTTGATAGATTCTCAAATATGGCACACTTTATCCCATGATAGAAGACTGGTGATGCAACACACATTGCAAATTTGTTTTTCAAAGAAGTTGTGAGACTTCATGGGTTGCCTAGGAGTATTGTCTCAGATAGAGACACTAAATTCGTTGGTCATTTCTAGAGAAAATTATGGAAGAAGATGGGGACAAAACTATCTTTTAGTTCAGCATATCACCCTCAAACGGATGGAAAGACTGAGGTGGTAAATCAGATTTTAGGATATTTGCTGAGGAGTTTGGTCATTGAACATCATAGCCAGTGGGATCAAATTCTGTCACAAGCAAAATTTGCATACAATGACTCAGTGAACAGAATTACGGGAAAGAGTCCATTCCAGATAGTGTACGAAATGAAACCAAGGGGAGTATCATAATTGAGAGATATGGAGTAGAGTGAATTCATAAGCATTGGAGCATAAGACTTCACTGCAAAAATGTAGAAGCTTCATAATTAGATCAAGGAGAAGTTGCAAAAAAGTAGCAGAGAGTATAAACACGGAGTTGATCAGCATAGGAGAGAGATTCAATTTGAAGTAGGATATCAAGTTTGATCACATCTTGGGAAGGACAAGTTCCCAACAAAAACATATAAAAAACTGAAGCTGAAGAAGATAGGACCATGCAAGATCCTAAAGAAATTTGGTGCCAATGCTTATGAGATAGAGATGCCAGAGGATGTGGGTATATCACCCATATTTAACGTTTGAGATATGTATCCTTACAGGGAAGATGACACAAAAGAATCAAAAGATCAGAAAGAGCTTCAGTGGGAGATGCAGATGCTTGTAGCAGAAAAGTCACAGATGGAGAAGATCATTGATCAGAGGATTGGTAAGAAGACCAGGAGAAAGAATTATTTACAGTATTTGTTAAAATGGAAAGGACACCCAATAGAAGATGCCAGTTGTGTAAATGAAGATGATATCGAGAAGCATGGAAAGTCAGTGCAGGAGATCATGGACATGAGTCTGTCAATTTCTTTCCAAGGGAGTATGATGCAAAAGCATCGTCAACAAAACACACATGGAGAGAAAACTCATTACCCTAGTGCATCTTTTGAATTATTGTTGAGATTATAAAAAATGGTGTTTCCTGTAAATATTTTTGAACGGATGATTAAATAATATCAAAATGATTGGAAGTTGAAACGATCACATGAGATCTAGGAGTTTCACTCTTAGACTTTAATGTAACGGTGCTTAAGTGGCAGTTAGTTTTTACTTCAAGAAGATAGGTAATCGGAGGGAACCCTAGGAGCCCTCCAGTATAAGTAGAGGTGTTGTATTCCCAAATGAGGATGTTGAACATGATGGTAGCTATGAATTAGTTGAGTATTGTTGTTGTTGAAATTTAATTAGAAGTTTATGAATGTTATTATAGCTCAGGAAGATTCAGATGAATATAACAGAGAAATATTGACCCAAATGCATGTGTCGCTATTGCTTGTCTATTTGAGTGAATGGTAGGATTTATGTTTATGTTTTGTTCTTTGTTATTTTGTGTTTTCATGCATGCATGAATTACACTGATGAATGCATGAGTTACCATGTTGAATGTGTGAATCCGTGAAACATTAGATAAGTTTCAATTGTTTCTCTTCCACAAGCTTATGCAAGGAGTGTGTATTGTGCGCAAGGAGTGCATTAACAGAGTCTGATTCAACTCAGATCTCAGGAGAGATAATGTGGAATTTATATGTAGAGTGTGCTTATCATCCACAAGGAGTGCGTCGATAGAGTTTTGAACCAGAAACGCACGAGGAGTTACTCGAGAGGTTGCTCGCAGAAGTGTGTATGAAGATCTATTGTAAGGCGTGCATAGATCCGAAGTCCGACCAAGTGTCGAAAAAAACCCTTTAAAGAGTTAAAAGTTTGGAGGAATACAAGTTTCAAAAAGTTAGCGAGAGAAATATTCAAAAGGGAGGAGCCCTTTAAGGTTTTTCAAAGTGACGATCAAGATCCACCCAGGAGAAGCGAAATCATTCCATATCGTCTTATTTGGGAGAAGTTGTGCGGTGGTTAGTTGTGACTTCTTTCAGAAATTCATGAACCGAAAGGTTTGAAGTGTATAAGGGTGAAAAACGTCGAACTCTGAAGCTATGAAGAGATCATAACCATTGGCGAGAAGGTGGAGACATGAAAGCGGATAAGCGAGTTCGGGAAGAACCGTTTCAGAGAATTTGTGCCAAGCAGATAGAAATTCTCGTGAAGTCGTGAAGTGTGAAATAAATCCAAGTTTTTGGTTGAAGAGGGTATACGTGGAAGTAGATTGGATATTTCAAAGGGTAGAGCTCTGGAAGTCTTGTGCAAAAGGACATTTTTCTTGAAGTCATGAAGAGCGAGGAGATCTGGACCATCAGATCTAGAGAGGATACGTGGCAAAGACCCACAATTTTCAGAGGAAGAGTCCTTTGAAGGAAAGGAGATGGAGGAGTGTTAAGACATTCGAAACTCTCGAAGACCAGAGTTTGAACGTTTCACAGTCATTGGTTGTGGGAGAGACGAGAACCGTAGATCTGCCTAGGCGAGTTCACGATTCAGGGTTCGAACGAAAAGGGTGCAACTGTTGCTAAGAACGTTGAAACCTGAAGTTACAAAGTGCTCAGGAGGTTAAGCCTTGGGTCATAGCTCGAGGTCATATGTGGAAAGGGACTAGTGGAAGGAGTTAATGCCCGAAATCTCAAGACTTTAAAGCACTAAGGAAAGGGGCCCGCGGGTACCATACAACTTGTGCCTAAGGTGATAAAAGGGCTTGTGTTTAATTCAGTTTAGGGCTAGCAAGGCCTCGAGGAGCAAATCTAGCTCAGGTAGTTGAATATCCTTGACCAGGACGTCGCGCAGCCCCGAGGAGAGAAGGGGGGTCTACATCAGATTACCATAGCCATACCCGATTTTTTGTTGTGATTACCCTGACTGGATTGGCCTAAGTGCTAGACTGAAAAAGTAGGTTGTTAGGCATGTGAGCAACTCTCTCTAGGTGAGAGAGGTTGTTTGGGTATTAATTTTCCTAGAGGGAGCCTCAAGACAGTTGTAGTGCTCTGAGACTTCCTCTCTGGCTTGTTGTTGAAGCCCTGAAAGGGGAGTGGGGCAACCGAAGGACTGTCGAGCAGAGAAGGGGCACACTTCCTGGGGTGGGACATGCATGTGGAGAATTAGGGACTACAAGATGTGGATGTAATTGGACTCCTGAGGGATAGAATCCTTCCTGGAGACTTTGTAACCTCAGTCTAGCCTAGGATTCCCTTTAGCCTAGGTGGAGTTTAGTCCTATATCGGGGGTGACCACTGTTGATAGCTTGGAGCAATGTGGTCTAAGGATGGGAGGTTCGTGGAAGGTTTGCAAGCATTTGGTGGCCTTCATAAATAGATATGTACTTTTTATATATGTTTAATTACATGTTGTTTGTTACACGTGTTTATTTACAGTATGTTTTCTGCATAAGTCTGTGTAGGTTAACAAAAAGTAGATGTTTAATTTTAATGTATTAAGTATGATATTTTTGCATATGAAAATTTTTGGTGGAATGCCTCGGGTTTGGAGGCTGAGGATGTTACATATTCTACTATTATGACTGATGAATTTCTACTATTATGATTGGTGTACATGATTGGTTAATTCATTATGATATTTGTTTCTCTATAAATTTGGTTCTGAGCATACATGAAACTTGCATTAGGTGTGATGGTTGTTATCATTAATACACACATGATTTATATGTGCCAGCTACACATACATACCTTTCACGTGTAGGTAGTAGTATTTGATGTATTAAGATAAGAATTATGCTTGTTTTTCATGGGTGTATTATGTCTTAGTATATTGATTAAGTTAATTGATTTGATTAGGATAATGTGTTTTATTAAGTTAATTCATATAAGGAGGTTTAGTGTTATTATTAATCTAATTAATTTACTTATATTTTAATGTGAGTATTAAATTGATTGAGTTTATTTATGTATATATTAATGTTGCATGTGTGAAATGATTACGTGTTAAAATTGAATGGATTATGCTTGCATTGGATTAATTATTATTTACTGACTTAGAATAGGTTGTCAGTGATATGTCATGGAGATCATGGATTTGATGATGGGGGGGATATTTTTGAGGGAAGGAGGTGGGAGGGATAAGGCAAAGTATATTTGGGAGTTTTCTGGTTGGGAGCATTTGGAGGAAGCGATTTTGGTTTTGAGAGAAGGATAAACAAAATATGAGAGGACTTTGTTTTGAGACTTGGGTAATTTTGACTTGGCATTGGAATCTAGTAATTTGGACTCTGGTTCTAAGACTTTGGGCATGAAGGGATATGAAACCCCCAAGGTTTTCCTAGAGCTAGAGAGACAAAAAAATTATTCCTATCTAGCTGGGAGGATAAACATCTAGTTTGGGTAGTTTTTGGGAGTAGACAAGGCAAGGGGACAACTCAGCTACATAGGACTAATTCAAATAGATTTTGATGTATTTTCCTATTCTAATTCCCTAATTTAGTTCTAGTTAAATTGTTAAGTGTTTTATAGATAATCTATTTACTTATATTGTTAAATTACAAGGTTGTACAACTGAAAAATATGATGAAAAAGTTAAAATTAGAGTGATACAATTAGAAATTACAACTAAGAATACAAAGGATAGCTAGAATTGAAATTGTATTTTATTAAATGTCCCTATTTATTACACAAGTTTAGCATAGCTATTGGAGATCATGGTGAAGGGATTTATAATAATGATCATCATGAGATTAATTACAAAGCCTCGAGGTTTTTCAAATTCTAGTTTATCTCACATGCCATCATTGGAGTGAGGGGAAGTGTCTGACAAGGTTCCTTGGGATATATATTTCAAGTGTGTGTGTGTATGTGTGTGTGTGTGTGTGTGGAGGTTATGAAGGTGCCCAAAGAAAAATCAGTAGAGTAAAAATTACAGAACAAGAAAATATAAAAAAATTCCCATGGATGTGTACACTTCAAAAGGGTTTCTAGTTTTTTAGTTTATATAAATATGAGAAAAAAATTTGTTAAAAACACAAAGGTGTATAAAATTCAATTCAAATATTAATAGTTAGCTTCAGAAAATAATAGAAAATATAATTTTCCAAAAATTAAATAAGTGGGATAAACTACACTATATGTAGTTCGTGCTTCTATAATTTTTTTCTAAAACATATATATTTAGCACTGAAATAGTTACTATGAACAAAAGTCACTTGTTAAATTTCCTAGAAATTTGAAATGAAAAACATATAATTAAGGAAAATTTTAACACATTAAATGACATTGAGGTTTTTGAAGAATTATCATTAGAAAGATAACACAATTCCAGGTGATTTTTTTTATTATTATTACATATCAAAATTCATCAAGCATATATGTGTTTTGAGTGTATCAATTCAAAAAATTATGTAAAATGACAAATTTCCAATGCCACATTGCACTAGAAAGTGAAGTCTCTCATGAATTCACCTAGTTGTTCCTATCGTATCAATACATCATTTATCTAACTAGGAAAATAGAGAATCAAGAGATAGATCTAGATGGCATAAATACCCATTTTGATTTTGAAGTAAGTGAGATAATGATGAGAAGGATTCTTATCCTTCATTTCATGGAATAAATTGAAAATTTGTTGATGATTCTATTTTTATCTTGAAGAAAAGACAAATGAATTTTGGGGTGGAAGGAAAGCATGTTGTGCATCCCTTAGAATTGACTAAAGGGGAAAGGTTAATGGAGCCCATAAATAATTTTCCATGTAGTGTGGTGGATGAGTTATAAAATATCACTGGTAGGAAACATGAACATTGCATCAACCCTAGAACCCAACTACTCTAATGTTTTCTCCTTCCACATTGACTCATAGGATGCATTGAACCTATGACTAATTTGAGAGTATGAGAAATCAACATAAAGTTTCATGATGGTCATTTTACGCAGATGAATTGGTGCAGAGTTGTAGAATATGCCAAAGTTTGATGGGCTTTATGTTGCCAAGGAAATTATTTATTTCTATTTATTAGAAGAGTTGGAATTGGAAATAGTTCTCGATGGTTTAAGGTCGAAATTAGTATTTGTTGTTTGGGGTTTTTTTGGTTTGGCTCTTATGTTTTTTCTATGAAATGTTTCTTTGTGGTCGGGATGGATAATATCAAGTGGAGAGAAGCTAGGAATATCCTCTGCAAGCATGAAGCGGTCAACCAAGTGAACAATAGCGCTCTTCGCGACATTTCCACTAAAATTACAAATCCAGAAAAATGAATCGTAGGTCACATAGCCAATGTTATGAATCTTATTCATGTTCAGATGTAGTGAATAGATGTACTGGAGGCTGAATGTTAGCATTAGCACTCATTGGTTGTAATGTCCCCACTTTGGGACATCATCACAGGGCAGAGATTTGTGATGACCAGAGTAGCCAGATGGATGTTATAGTGAGTACAGGGGTATTTGAGAGGCATTGTGGGGTCCAGCTTGCATTGATCATCATATTCCATTATGATGAGCCATTCCGCACAGGTTGGATTTGGTTTCGTTGCATTTCGACGATTTCCATGATTTTGAATATTTTGAGCTATAAGTTAATTGAAATCACTGAAGAGGTCATTTTGGGCATATTACTTGGAGGAACCTCTCAGTGTAATAGCTCATTGGAATCGAGAGGAGCAACACTATAGGATGGGATGGCTAGAAGTGACTTTCAGTGGCCAGGAAAGCCACAAGGAGAGATAAGGAGCTTTTCAGAGGTAAAAAGGTTAATTAATTAATTAAAGTGATTAAATTAATTAATTAAATATTAATAAAATGAAAGTCACTT
>JASDQU010687522.1:18509-39268 GCA_032191745.1 Picea mariana
CACATGTTTGATGTTATCGCATGGTACATGGTTCATGGATGTTGGAACATGCTTGAGGCACATGGTTTGAGGTACATATTGGTTACATGTTGATGGTGTTTCCTTTGGTATTTTGTTGAAGAATTGGCATATGCATTAGGGACATCTTTGGTGCATGGTGTGAGGCATATTCTTGGTACATGTATGAGGTGCATGTCTTGGTGATGTAGGTACATGTTGGTACTTATTAGAGATGTTATGGTACATTGATTAGTAGCATATCTTGGCTATATTGGTATCTTGGTATTAAGGCTATCTTTTTTAAACTTGGGGCACTTCATTGATGATATCCTATGATATGATACATTGTTAATGCATGAGAGGATACATGGTTGATGTACTTGGTATGATACATGGTTGATGCATGAGATGATACATGGTTGATGTACTTGGTATAGTACATGGTTGATGTACTTGGTATGGTGCATGGTTGATGCACGATTTGGTACAGGTGTTGGTGCATTGTTGATGCATAGTTTGGTACAGGTTTTGGTGCATGGTTTTGGTACAAGTGTTAGTGCATGATTGATGCATGGTTTAAACTTGATACAGGTTGATGTACATGGGTGATATACATGGTTTTTTGATGGTATCCATGTGAGAGGATCTATTTTTTTTATGTTAAGTATTAGAAGTGGTGACAGGTTGATGGTATGTTAATGACAGTGGTAGTGGCGAGTTGATGTGATAGGTTGGATACAGTGACATGTTGACAGGTTACAGGTTGATGTGATAGTGACTATGATAGTGGAAGTGGCAATGACTTTTGTAGTGACAATTTATTCTACACTTATATTTCAGGGCGATGAGATAGGGCAAGGAAAGGGGGTTTTAGCCTCCTTCCAATTGGTGTTGGAGAACACAGGGAGTTGGATATTCCTTCAGGTAGGAGCCTGATAATCAATGGGTTGTAGCCTCCTTGTGGTTGGAGCCAGAGAATTCAGGAATTTGTAGCTTCCTTCAGGTTGGAGCCTATAAATAAGGGGTTGTAGCCTCCTTCCATTTGTAGCTGGAGAATTGGGAAGTTGGTGCTTCCAATGAATGTATTCTTGATAATATATAAGAAATCATTCTGCAGTTTTCTCCCATTTGGGTTTCCACATAAATTATGGTGTATTGTGTATTTGATGTGATGTTGTTGATGTGATTCTACTTATGTTTATATGCTCATGATATATTGAATGGAATCATAGATGATACATTGATGATATATTTTTGATAAAATTTAAGTTTATATATTTTGGTTAAAGTAAAAGAATGGTTTCCTCATTCATAAATTACTTCATAACAACATAGCGTTCCTTAACAAATTGAATGCACTATCATCTATGTAAGTACTATGCCAAAAATAAAATACTTAACTCCATCCTACTTCATCTTAGCTCCAATTTATACTAAAAATCACAACTTAGTTCTTAAATCAATCCTTGATTGAAGGAAACTTGTCTCTAGGATCCATAGAATCATGGATCGTGTTTCAAGGACATCACTTCCCTTCTTAATTAAAATTTCACCAATTAGAAAATTGAATTAAGATCTTGTTGATTGAGTGACTTGAGTACTTAAATTCTTGTCTCCCTTGGAGGTTGGAGAGGGGGCACGATCCCCCTTTTTTTCTCATGTGTAAGTTTATGGAGATCACCCTTAGGATTCAAACTACTTGTACAAATGGTTAACACAACCTCATGAATGCATGAATTCCTATTATATACCTATTAATTCCTACCAGGGCATCTAGTTTACTAGTGCATTTAATTGTCAACACATGGATTGTAAGATTACAAAGTATCATGAAGAGTATATGGAAGGATGAGGGATTATTTAGCTATTTGTACACGTTAACCATCCTATTAACATCAATCTATAAATCCAATGTTACTTGACTAAAAAACAAGAAACTATGAATGGTAAAAGGAAAACACAATTGATGATTTATACTAGTAGATTAGTAGCATTGAACAATTAATTAATGAATGATTAAAATAATACTTACTACAACATACATCAAAATGTAAAAATAACTATACAATTAATTCAATGTTATTCAAATATTTAAGTAATCAAAGTTATAAAACAAATATACTACACATTAACATAGACAAGAAATGAAAAGCAACACATCTTTCCTCCAAAGGAGGCCCTTTCTCTATGGAGCAAGGTGCTTGTAGTGTAGCTAGGGAGGTAATGGGGGGCCCAAAGAGAACATGGTGATAAAATTGGAGGCCATTCAATGTAAGGTGGGATAGATCCACTATATTATTAAATAAGTCCCACTATGGTAGTGAGACATATTAGTGTGAACATACTAAATGTGAGAAAAGGATTTCTAGAAGGTTCCTTCTCTAGAATGTTCTTAGGTAGTATTATATAAGGAAGGGATGAGAAATGTAATGAGCATAGTGAAGTATATTGTTATTGTAACAAGCAAACATTGTTTGAGGAGTGCATTCCTTCCATAAGAAATAATATATGGTGTTACCCTACCTCAATTGTGTTGTATATTATCTCTCTTGTGCTCAATTTTGTGTGATTGATTTAAGGGCTTGTTGAAGATTGTGTTTTCATATTTATTGTGGAAAATAACTTTTGGTATCTGATGTAGGAGCATCGTCATCAAAGTGCAAGTGGAGAATGACTCAACGCCTTAGCGCGCATTTTGAAGTCTTTTCAAATTTTAAAGATGGCATGTCATGAAATACCTTGAAAAGATTGTAATTAAATAATATCTTAAATGTTAAGAGGCTAAACCATTGTGTGAGATCGATGGAGATTGTATTTTCCTTAATATAGATAATAATAGTACATATATGAATCATATACTCTTATTTGTTTGTATCGATTATTTATTGAAATAATCTAGTAGTTGAAAGCTTTTAATTCGATAGGATATCACTAAGGTAGTAAGAGGGAAAAGCTCTATGAGCTCATTTTTTGTAAATAAATGTATTGTATGCCCAAATGAGGCTTGCTGAAATTTATTTGAAGATGTTGTTGTTGAGATGTTGAATCTTATCAAGTTGTATGAGCCCATGTACATATCATTTGAATGAATATAACAGATAAGTGTTGTTCCAAATGTTTGGTGGTGATGTTACCGTGTCTATCTAAATGAATGGTAGGCTTTCTGTTTAATTGGAATTATCTATTATTACTTGTTCTTATGTTATGAATGATTTACATGGTTGAATGTATGAATTTATGAGGATTAGATAAGTTTCAATCGTGTCTCTTCTACGAGTGCATGAAAGTAGTGCATAGTGTCTGCAAGGTGTGCATTGACAGAGTCTAGATTGAATGAGAAGCTCGGAAGAGACAATGTGGAGATTTACATGCAAGGAGTGCATAGTGTCCGCAAGGGGTGCGTTGATAGGGACTGTTTTGACTCAGAAACTCATGAAGGATAATGTGAAGTTATTGGTAAAGAGTGCAAGGGAACCACTCAAGGTGTGCACAGGAAGGAACACACTCAAAGTCACATTATTCGGGAGGAACAATTGAGTTTTGTAGGAACTATTGCAAGGAGTGCACAGTCGCCCACCAAAGGGTTAATTAAAAGAAACCCATTGCAAGGCATGCACAGGATCGATATTCGATTAAGTCTCGAAGAAGAATTATGAGGAGATCAAATTATGAGAAGGAGAAAGCTCAAGAGAGATAGAGGGTGGAAATTCTTCAGTAGGGAGGGGCCCACTGAAAATTTCCAAATCAACAAGCAAGACCCATTCGAAGGAATCAAGATCTTTTCAGACCGTGAGATATGGGGAAGTTGCACGAAGGATAGTCTTTGAGTCCTTTGGAACTTCGTTTGTTTGTAGGTTTGAAGGTGTTCAAGGAGTGGGAATTGCCAAAGACCCAAAGCTACAAAGTAAATCTAAGCTGTTGATATCAAGGAGGATACATGGCAGCAGATCGAAGAGTCTGAGGGGTAAAGCTTTGGAATATTTACACAGAGCAAAGAGAAAATTTCATGAAGTCAAGAAGGATGAAGAGATCTATACCATTTGATCTAGGAAGGACACACAATAGAGATCCCTGTACTTCGGGAGAAGAGTACTTCGAAGGAAACAAAGAATAGTGAAGCCAAAACTCCCGAAGATCAAATTATTGAAGTAAATCATGGTCGTCGATATGAGAGGGACATGTGTTAGTAGATAGTGGAGTTTGGAAGTGTGTACTCCAAAGGAAAGGAAAGGAGGAAGTGGAGCATTGACCATAATTCATCCGAAGCTCCCAAAGTAAGGAATCATCCTAGCCACCCGTTGTTGGAACACGTGGCGACAAATATATCACTCTGGTGATAGAAAACTCCAAGGAAATTGTCGAGTAATTTTTTGAGGGTCAAAAGTCTTAAACGTCAGAGTCAACAGGGGTATTTGATGAGAAGAGGGACATGTGGAGACTGGATATTTACTCCATATAAATTTCAATCCAAAGGAAATTGGAGTGTGAAGGCACAAGAACTCTGGAAGGCTGGAGTGTCGGAGTTCATCTGATCCGTTCATTAGGAAAGGACACATGGTGAAAGATATGTCACTTTGGAGGATTGACACTCCAGGATAAAGAGGAGAAAAGGGTTGTTGAATGCAAGTCACCCTAAGTAGGAATGAAGGACAACCTCGACCATTGATCGAGGCAAGCACGTGGCAATCGATCCATAATTCTGAGTAAAAGTCACTATGGGGAAAAGGGGTGTTTGGAACACTCAAAACTCCCAAAACTAGAGTCCCAAAGTAGATCATAGCCATTGGATGTCAGAGAAGAGCAGACCGTAGATCTGGTCTGGGTGATTTTGCAGGTTCGGAGTTCGAGGAAAAATAAGTAAGTTGCATCCAAAACAGCTGAAGCCCGAAGTCACGAAGGGGGGTGACCTGAGGTTATATATTGTGGTCATATTGAAGAGGGGCTAGCACTCGCCACTTAGTGTTACTAGAATCACCAAAGAACATGGTTGTGGGTGAATTGAACATGCGTGGTAACAAATAGGGGCCTATGTAAATTGATTCCAAGGTCTAATAGAGGCCCAAAGAGATGATTGTAGCCCCGAGGAGAGAAGGGGGGGGGGGTCTACATCAAGTGGTATCAGAGATACATATTTTGATTTATGTAGTAAAGAGAGGATATAGTCTGATAAAATCCAATGGTATCAAGTACATCAAGTGGTATCTGTGTAAAGGAGAAATCTCAACACCATGCCACCTAGAAGACATGCAGAGAAACCTGTAGCAAATCAAGCTATGGAAAGGGAGATGAGAGAAATTTTCACATGATTAGATACTATGGAAACAACAAAAGTAAAATAACATGATGCTAGAGACGTCAGTGATGCAGAAAGAGAAGAAGTGGAAGTTAAAGGAACTACAAGAGAAGTTGCTGCGAAAGAACGCTTGCTGAAAGATGTTATCAAATTGGTAGCAAGAGAAATCATATAAATTCCAATGTACAAAGGAAAATTATATGTTGAATAATTTCTTTATTGGATAAGAGAAATGGACATGTACTTCTACTATGAAGATGTTGATGAGGAGAAGAAAGTGAAACACGCTGTCACCAGCTTGAAGGGACATGCAGCGTTGTGGTGGGATGAACTGCAAGCTGACAAAAGATGCAAAGGAAATCAAAAGATCAAGAATTGGGACATAATGGTATCCAAGATGAAGGCTAAATTCATACCCAAGGACTATCATATAAATTTGTTCAGGAAGTTGCAGAACCTGAGACAAAAGGGAATGACAGTAAAAGATCACACATAGGATTTTTACAAGCTAAACACCAGGGCTGGACAGAGGGAGAAAGATGATGAAAATGTTGCTAGGTATATTAATGGATTGAGATATGAAATCCAGGATGAAATCAACATGATGACAATAATGATAGTGGAGGATGCTTATTAGATTGAAATGAAGGAAGAAGAGAAGTTAGGCAGGAAACAGATCAGGGAAGCAAAGGAATAAGTCTAAATAGACATAAATGAATTGTCCATGACAAGGCACAAAATCCCAAGGTTGATACTAGAAAACGACACAGTCACTCGGAAAGAGGAGGAAGTTCCCGAGGGAGACAAGATGGTGGATGAGTTTTTTTCCTTGAGGAAGAGGAAGAGGCAGAGGAGGAGAGGTGAAGTGTTATTCCTATGGAAAAACATGACACATGTCTTGGGAATGCCCCGAGAGAAAGAAATAAGGAGGAGGTGAAGCTCACATTTTAGAAGTGAAAAAGAAAAATGTTGAAGTAGAAGGTGTAGAAGATGGAAAATATCTAATGATGAAGAAGGTTCTCTTGAAGCTAGAGCCAGAGGTTGAAAAACCAGTGCAGAGGAACAATTTGTTCAGAACTTCTTACAAGACTAAAGATATGGTATGCAAGGTGATAATTGATAGTGGGAGCATTGATAACTTAGTATCCACATAGATAGTGAAGAATTTGGAGCTGGAGACAACTACACATCCGAGTCCATATAGAGCCTCATGGTTACAGAAAGGACACCAAGTAATGGTAACTAAACAATGCCTAATTGAATTTAAGATAGGATGATATAGAGATGAGATTTTCTGTGATGTGATTTCCATGGATGTATGCCATGTTTTTTTGGGGAGACCATTGCAATATGACACGAATGTCATTCATGATGGGAGAAAAAAAATTATACTTTGGAGAAGAATGGTAGGACACACATGTTACTGCCAATAGAGGAAAAGAAAGTAAAGGAAGAAGCCAACATAAGTATACTTCTCATGAGTTGGAAGGAGATCTTGAGTGAAGTCAAGAAAGAACATGAGATGCAGTTTTCTATAGTGAGGAAGCACAAAGTCATCCTTACAAGTACTTCTGTGGATGATCTACCTGAATAAATTCAGGAGCTGTTAGAGAATTTTGTTGACATAGTAGTGGATGAGTTACCTATCTCGTTTCCACCCATCGAGAGTATCAACCATCACATTGATCTAATACCAGGAGAAAGTTTGTTGAACAAAGCAACGTACATATTAACACCTCAAGAGAATGAAAGGTAAAGAGACAAGTCCAGGATTTGATGGACAAGGGTTTGGTCAGAGAAAGATTGGTTCCATGCACAGTACCTACTTTGTTAAGTCCGAAAAAACATGGAGGATGGAGAATGTGTACATACTCAAGAGCCATAAACAAGATCACCATCAGGTACATATTTCCTTTTCCAATAATGGATGACTTAATGGATTGTTTGAGTGGATCAAATTATTTTTCAAAGATAGACCTGAAAAGTGGATATCACCACATAAGGATGAGAGAAGGTGATGAGTGGAAAACAACCTTCAAAACAAACGAAGGGTTGTATGAGTGGATTGCTATGTCATTTATCTTGACAAACACCCCAAGTAATTTTATGAGGTTGATGAATGAGGTATTGAAATATTTCATTGGTAAGTTTGTGATTGTATATCTGGATGATATATTAATCTTCAGTAAAATTGAAGAAGAGAATTTGAGACATCTGGCATTAGTGATGAGGAGATTGCAGTGGGAGAAGTTGTTGATATATTTGAAGAAGTCCTCTTTTATGAAGACAGAGCTCATTTACTTGGGTTTTGAGATCTATTCAAATGAATTGAATATGGATCCAAAGAAGGTGAGAGAAATCAGAGAATGGCCATCTCCAAGGATCAAATTTGAGGTGAGAAGGTTCCATGGATTAGCAAGTTTCTATAGGAATTTCATTAGAAATTTCAGTGGAATTTGTACCCCAATGATGGATACGGTGAATAAGAGACACAATTATTTTAACTGGAAAAAATAAGCTGAGAAAATCTTCAAGATATTAAAGGAGAAGATAATAGAACAACTGATTTTGGTCTTGCCATATTTCGGGAAGACATTTCAAGTAAGATGTGATTCTAGTGGAGTTGCAATTGGAGTAGTCTTGAGCCAAGATAATAGTCCTGTTTCATATTTTAGTGAGAATTTGAATGACATTAAGAGAAATTAATCCACATATGATAAAGAATTTTATGCAATAATTCAATCCTTGAAGAAATGGAGGCACTACCTTGTTCCAAAAGAATTTGTTTTGTATAGCGATAATCAAGCTTTACAATTCATAACCAAACATGAGAAATTAAATCAAAGACATGGTAAGTGGATCGAGTTTATGCAAAATTTCACTTTTGTCATTAAACATATTTCTGGTAATGCTAACAAATTTGTTGATGCATTGAGCAGGAGATGTTTGATTCTACAGGAATTTCAAGTGAAAATCTTAGGGCTTGAACACCTTAAGGAGATATATTGTGATGACCCGGATTTTAAAGAGGCATATGAAACATGTGAAAATCCTGTGCTCAGAGACAAAATATAGTGGATAGAGTATCTGATTCAATATGGATTGTTGTTTAAAAGTTTCCATTTGTGCATACCATAGTGCTCAATGAGAGAAAATTTGTTGAAGCAAAAACATAGTGGAGGTCTAGCATGACATTTTGGCCATGAAAAGACATTTGCATAGTTGAACAGTTCATACTATTGGATAGGTATGAGGGAAGAGGTGAATAAATTTGTAAACAAATGTAATATTTTCCAGTATGCAAAAGGAAAGAGATAGAACACTGGATTGTATCAACCATTTCCTATTCCAGATAGGTCTTGGGATGCAATAAGCATGGATTTTGTGCTGGGATTGCCAAGGACACAAAGACGAAGTGATTCCATATTTGTGGTAGTTGAGAGATTCTCAAAGATGGAACACTTTATCCCATGCTAGAAAACTAATGATGAAACACACATTGCAAATTGTTTTTTCAAAGAAGTTGTGAGACTTCATGGGTTTCCCAAGAGTATTGTCTCAGATAGGGACAGTAAATTTGTTGGTAATTTTTGGAGGACATTGTGGAAGAAACTAGGGACAAAAATGTCCTTTAGTTCAACATATCACCCTCAAACAAATGGATAGAATGAGGTGGTAAATTCGAGTTTAGGAAATTTGTTGAGGAGTCTGGTTACTGAACATCATAGCCAGTGGGATCAAATTCTATCACAAGCAGAGTTTGCATACAACGAATCACCAAACATAAGTACATGAAAGAGACCATTCCATATATTATATGGGATGAAGCCAAGGGGAGTATCATGATTGAGAGATATGGATTAAAATGAATTTAGAATCACTGGAGAAGAATACTTCGTTGCAGAAATGCAGAAGCTTCATAATCAGATCAAAGAGTAGTTGCAGAATAATAACAGAGAATATGAACATAGAGTTTATCAACATAGGAGAAAAATTCAATTTGAAGTGAGAGATCAAGTTTTAACACATATTAGGAAGGAAAGGTTCCAAAGGTGAACATATAACAAACTGAAATTGAAGAAGATAGGACCATGTAAGATCCTAAGAAAATTTGATTCTAGTGCTTATGAGATAGAGCTTCCAGAAGATGTGGGTATATCACCCACATTCAACATGTTAGACCTGTATCCTTACAGGGAAGATGACACCAAAGGATCACAAGATCAAAAAGAGATCCAGTGGGAGAAGCAGATGCTTGTAGCAGAAAAGCCACAGATGGAGAAGATCATAGATCAAAGGATTGGTAAGAAGACCAGGAGGAAAAATTATTTTGAATATTTGGTAAAGTGGAAAGGCCACCCAATAGAAGATTCCAGTTGGGTAAATGAAATAGATATTAAGAAGCATGGAAATTCAGTGTAGGAGCTCACGGACATGACTCCATGAATTTTTGTCCAGAGGAGTATGATGCAGGAGAAACGTCATCAAAGCACAAGTGGAGGACAACTCAGTGCCTTAGCATGTATTTTGAAGTGTTTTCAAATTTTAAATATGGCATGTCATGAAATACCTTGAAAATATTGTAATTAAAGAATATCTTAAATGTTAAGACACTAAACCATCGTGTGAGATCGATGGAGATTGTTTTTTCCTTAATATAGCTAATGGAAGTACAAATCTAAACCATTCGATCTTATCTATATTTACTGGTCATTTATTGAAAAAATACTTAGTATTTGAAATCTTTAAATTCGATACGATAGCAGTAAGGTAGTCGGAAGGAAAATCTCTATGAGCTCGTTTTGTATAAATAAAGGTATTGTATGCCCAAATGAGGCTTGCTGAAATTTATTTGAAGTTGTTGTTGTTGAGTTTTTGAAGCTTATCAAGTTGTATGAGACCATGTACATATCATTTGAATGAATATAGCATAGAAGCATTGTTCCAAATGTTTGGTGTTGATTTTACTATCGATAGCACTAAGGTAGTCGGAGGGAAAATCTCTATGAGCTCATTTTGTAGAAATAAAGGTATTGTATGCCCAAATGAGGCTTGCTCAAATTTATTTGAAGTTGTTGTTGTTAAGTTGTTGAATCTTATCAAGTTGTATGAGACCATGTACATATAATTTTAATGAATATAACAAAGAAGCGTTGTTCCAAATGTTTGGTGTTGATGTTACTATGTCTATCTGAATGAATGGTAGGCTTTATGTTTAATTGGAATTCTCTGTTATTACTTGTTGTTATGTTATGAACGCTTTGCATGGTTGAATGTATGAATCTATGAGGATTAGATAAGTTTCAATTGTTTATTTTCTACGAGCGTATGCAAGGAGTGCATAGTGTCTGCAAGGTGTGCGTTGATAGATTCTATTTTGACTGAGAAGCTCAGAAGAGATAACATAGAGATTTACATGCAAGGAGTGCATAGTGTTCACAAGGGGTGAGTTGACAGGGTATGTTTTGAATCAAAAGCTCAGGAAGGATAACATGAAGTTATTGGAATATAGTGTAAAGGATCTACTCAAGGTTTGCATAAGAAGGAACACACTCAAAGACACATTGTTCAGGAGGAACAATTGAGTTGTGTAGGAACTATTGCAAGGAGTGCACAGTCACCCACCAAAGAGTTAAGTAAAATAAACCCATTACAAGGCATGCACAGGGTTGATATTCAGTTAAGTGTTGAAGAATAATTATGAGGAGATCAAATTACGAGAAGGAGAAATATCAAGAGAGATGGAGGGTGGAAATTATTCAATAGGGAGGATCCCACTGAAAATTTCCAAATCAACGAGCAAGACCCATTTGGAGGAATCATGATATTTTCAGATCGTGATATCTGGAGAAGTTGCACAAAGGATAGTGTTTGAGTCCTTTGGAACTTCATGTGTTCGGATGTTTGAAGGTGTTCAAGGAGCAGGAATATCCGAAGACCCAAAGTTTTGAAGTAAATCTAAGCCATCAGTATCAAGGAGGATACGTGGCAGTGGATCAGAGAGTCTGGGAAGTAAAGCTCCGAAAGATTTGCGTGGAGCAAAGAGAAAATTTCACGAAGTCATGAAGGATGAAGAGATCTAGACCATTGGATCTAGGAGGGAAACATGGTGAAGATCCATGTACTCCAGGAGAAGAGTACTTCAGAGGAAATCGAGAGTAGTGAAGCCAAAAATCCCGAAGTCTGAATTGCCAAAGTAAATTGTGGTCATCGATCTGAGAGGGACACGCTTTAGAAAATTGTGTAGTCCATAAGTGCATACTCCAGAGGAAAGGAAAGGATGAAGAGGAGCATTGAAAATAATTCGTTTGGAGCTCCCAAGGTAAGGAATCATGCTAGCCATCTGTTGTTGGAACACGTGGTGATAGATATATCAATCCGGTGATAGAACACTCCAGGGAAATTTCTGAGTAAGTTTCTGAGGGTCAAAATTCCTAAAGGCTGGAGTCAACAGGGGTCATTGATGAATAGAGGGCCACGTGGAGAGTGGATATTTACTACGGAGAAAATTCACAACGGAGTAAATTGGAGTGTGAAGGCATGAGAAATCCTGAAGGCCGGAGTGTCATAGTTCATCTGAGTCATTCATTCAGAAAGGACACATGGTGGAATATCTATCTCTTCAGAGGATTGACACTCTGAGAGAAAGAGGAGCAAAGGGGCGTTGAATGCAAGTCACCCGAAGTAGGAATGAAGGAGCACATGGAACTCGATCTGTAACTCTGGGTAAAAGTCACTCCGGGGAAAATGGGTGTTTGAAAAACTTGAAACTCCTGAAACTAGAGTCTTGAAGTAGATCACAGTTGTCGGCTGTCAGAGAAGTGTGAACCGTATATTTGGTTTGGGTGATTTCATGGGTCTGAATTTCGAGGAAAAATGAGTAAGATGCATCCAAAACAACCGAATCCCAAATTTACAAAGGGGGCTAGCCTGAGGTTATAGCTCGTGGTCATATTGGAGAGGAGCCTAGCGGAGGAGCTATCGCTTTCCACTCAATATTACAGGAAGTGCCACAAAACATGCAATTCTCGAAGGCCTAAATCAACAATAGCCATTGATGAGCAGAGGGACACATGGAGTGCGAAGATCCATGCCAAAGAAATGACACTCCGGGAGAACGAGCATGGAGGAGCGTTGACTATCCATCGTCCAAAGTGGAGTGAAGGGAGAATCTCAGTCATTGATCGAGGTGATCACGTGGCACTCGATCTGTTTCTTTGGGTGAGAATCAATTCCAAAGTGGATCACAACCATTGGATGTCGGATAAGTGAGAACCATTGATTGTCCAAGTGAGTTCGTAGTTCGGGGTTTGGGAAAAAACGTTGCAGTTGTTGGAAAAATAGACGAAGCCCTAAGTTTAGAATCTCTTTAGGAGGTTTAGTCCCAGGTCATAGCCCAAGGTCGCATGTGGAGAGGGGCTAGCAGAAGGAGCTAGTACCCATCAATTTTAAAATTTTAAAGAGCACTAAGAAAAGGGCCCGCAGGTTCCATATGAACTACGTCAGAGGTGATAAAGGGGCCTGTGTTAAACCAATTTGGGGACTAGAAGGGTCTCAAGGAGATAATTCAGCTCAGCTTTGTGAATATCCTTGACCAAGAGGTTGAGCAACCCCAAGGAGTGGAGGGGGATACGTCAGAGAGGTTGTACCCACTCCAACTAATCCTTTGTTAGTTTCATTTATCCTCTACATGCATTTACATACTTCATTACATGTATCCATACATTATTATACTAGTGTATAATATATGATGGCTTATTACAAGGGCCTAAGAGGCCTCCCAACAGGAAGCATTATTAGTAGTGAAGACAAAGATTGGTCATTTGAGGATCTATGTTTGTCCATCTTACATCCATGTGTATTTGGAGAAGAGGATGAAATTGGATCCTTCAAGACATAATGGTATATTTGTGGGGTACAATGAGACCTCAAAGGCTTACATGATCTTCATTCCAATGTATTGGAAGACAATTGTGAGAAAAGATGTTAAGTTCGAGGAGAAATTTGCATCTAGGGATACTCAAGATTCATCAACAGTGCAGAGGATGAGGAGCATAAGGCTCTGAAGGATGAGCAATAGTTAGGTGTTCAAAATTCAGGTGGGGAGGAGGCATTAGCCCCTTCTAGTCCTATCAAGAGACCTCGATGGCTATTATAGACATTGAGGGATGTTGGAAAGGCTCCTAGGAATGGTAAGAGAACACATGCCTCTAAATAAGTTTCCTAACTATATGGCATTTATGAGTAGCATAATTTATGCTAATCCTTCCAATTTGGAGGAAGTAGTAGATCAACAGGTATGGCAGGACGCCATGGTAGAGGAGTACACCTCTATTATGAGGAATGATGTTTGGGACATAGTTTTGATAACGGAGGAGAAGTCATTTGTGAGTTCCAGGTGGCTCTACAATATCAAGCATGCTACAGATAGTAGTATCAATAATTTCAAGCGAGTTTTTTCGAGAGAGGGTTCTCCTAGAAAGAGGGAGTGGACTACAAGGAGATATTTTCTCTAGTCATTAGGTATGCTTCTATTTGATTTTTTATTTCTATTGCTTCAGTTATGAGGTGGAGGATACATCAGATGGTTGTGAAAAAAACTTTCCTCAATGGGATCATTGATGAAGAAGTATATGTAGAGAAACCTTAGGGATTTGAGGTACATGGGAGGGAGTCTCATGTGTGTAGGTTTAATAAATCCTTGTATGGACTCAAACATGCACCCAGAGCATGGAATTACAAGATCAATGGATACTTGCAGAGTGTGCTTTAAAAAGAGTGAGTTGGATACTAACTTGAACTTCATACTTGTTGGAGAAGATCCACTCATTTTGGTTCTATATGTTGATGATTTATTTATCATAGGTGCAAAGTGTTATTGCATGAAGTTGTCATGGGCCATTTGTCCCTTAGGTTTTAATTTTTATCCTTTAGCCTTTAGGTTTGTTTTATTTTTCCCTTTGTGATTTTCTTAGGTTAGTCTAGACAAATAAATACTTGGGTTTTATGTTCACTTTTTTGGCTCACACATATGGTTATAGCCTAGGTTCATTTTATGGTTTATGTCTTTTGACTCACCTTTTGACTTGAAACCAAGAATTATCAACCACATGATCCTAATAACCTAACAAGTCACTCCATCCACTCATGCTCTTTATCCTTTCCATGTTGTCCCTATAACTGTTAAGGAGTCAAATCAAAATTTGAAAAGGACGGTGCCAACTCACTAGGAGTTTTTGTAGCGCACCTCTATCCTTATTCTCCTTTACCATCATTCTCCATCATCAACTGATGACATGTATTTCATTTTTTTCAGCACCCTTGTCTTCAAAAGGAATATTGAGATTTGGTTATTTATGAGGTTGTTAATTGTTTATCAATTTGAAATTTTCCTCCTAAGCTCAGTGCTGCTGAAACCACTAGTTCAGACAGAGTTGTGGATTACGCTGCGGGATCAACTGTTCGAGCTGAATTGGAGGCTAAGGTGGATGTAACAATAACATATCTTGTTGTGTTAATGTTTAAGCCATTAATATAGATGTTTTCATTTCATTAGATAACAATAGCATAATCCAAGATCACTGAGAAATACAAAATCACAAGAGACACAACATTTATCCTGGGAAACCCTCTAGGGGAAGAAAACCCAGCAAAAATTCCTTAATGTAGATAGCCAATACAATTCCAAGAGATCTCTTATGCTAATACATAAATTCGTCTCCTAGATATGTGCCACTCTCTCTCTCCTTTGCCGATAACAGATCATAAATTGTCTCTCAAAATGAGCAAGTGAGTTGTGTCTAAGTGAGGCGCTAGCCTCCTTTATTTATACAATTCTGTCATGTGTGAAGTGTCTCTTCACTGGCAGGGCTGACTTCTCAAACTGGGTGGGTAAACCCACCTTATTATATTTCTGGGTCTCTTTAATAACTGTTGGGGCCGACTTCTTATTCTGCCTATTACAATTGTCTTTTGACCAATCTGCAAAAGGGGATTTGGTCCTATTACAATAACCGACATGATCAATCCAAAATGGGGATTGATCCTATGAATAATATATCAATAATAATAAGAATACTCTTTGTAGTTACATTATTTCAACACTCCCCCTTAATAAGAAGGGTATTCTTCAGCAACAACATGCGAGAGAGAGAGGACAACATCATCAATATCATCTTGGCTGGTGTATCTATAAATTATCGGAAGTTTTCTTCATCAGCAACATCATCATTCTCAAAGGAATGCCATCATCATCTGCATCAATATGTATTAGTATAAAAATTGATACATCATCATCATCATAGCACAAGGTTGGATCATCATAGTACAAGACTAGATTTATGTCACATCTATCAAGATAGAAGCTCAGTACTTGTCTCATCTCAATGTCTTTCTTTACATCACAACACTCAGGCTGGAAGCAAGATACTAGACTGGCTTTACGTCACAACTATCAAGTTGGAAGCACGGTACTATCCTCATCTCATCGTCTTGCTTTACGTCATAGCACTCAAGCTGGAAGCAAGATACTCATCTTGCTTTACATCACAACCATCAGGTTGGAAGCAAGATACTGGATTGGCTTTACATCACAACCATCAAGTCGGAAGTAGGATACTAGACTGGATTTACATCATAACTATCCATATGGAAGCTCAGTGCTAGTATCATCATATCATCTTGCTTTACGTCACAACCATCAGGTCAGAAGCAAGGTACAAATAATGATTTATGTCACAACCATCAGGTCGAAAGAAGGGAACTAGACTTGCTTTACGTCGCAGCTGTACAACCATAAGCATAGTACTAGTCACAAACCATCTTTCTTTATGTTTGAAAACTAGGTTAGAAGCAAGAAAGATCTCATATTTCTTTACATCTGACAGTTAGGTTAGAAGCAAGGAACATCTCATCTTGATTTACGTCTGACAGCTAGGTCAGAAGCAAGGAACATATCATCTTGATTTACGTCTGACAACTAGGTTAGAAGAAAGGAACATATCATCTTGCTTTACGTCTGATAGCTAGGTCAGAAGAAAGGAACATCTCATCTTGCTTTACATCTGACAACTAGGTTAGAAGCAAGGAACATCTCATGTTGCTTTACATCTGACAACTCGGTCAGAAGCAAGGAACACATCTCATCTTGCTTTATGTATGACAACTAGGTCAGAAGCAAGGAACATCACATCTACTCCCCCTTTTGAGGAAGGTCCTTTCAGACTATGCCAAGCTTATCTCATAAGTACTCAAACTTTACACAAGATAGAGGCTTGGTCAACACGTCAGCAACCTGTTCATCCATGCTAATGTACTCAAGCTTCAAGGCTCCTCTCTGTACCATGTCATGGATGTAATGATAGTGGATATCTATGTGCTTCAACCTGTCATGGAATACAAGATTCTCTGTCATCTTTATGCAGCTCTGGTTGTCACATAGAATCAAGGTTTCTCTCATCTCTAAGTCAAATAGGCCGATCAACAACTTTTGAAGCCATATAGCTTCGCACTAGCATAACATGCAACAATGTATTCTACTTCCATTGTGATGAGAGCAATGCTAGATTTCTTCCTACTTTGCCACGATATCATAGATGATCCCAAACTAAAACAACATCCTGAAGTGATTTTCCTGTCAGAAACACTTCCTTCCCAATCTGCATCAGTATATCCATTCAATGTGAAATCATGATCTCCATCATAGCTGAGACCATAATGTATTGTACCTTTAAGGTACCTCATCACATGTTTTACAGCCACTAGGTGAACACATCTGGGTTCTACCAGAAACTGACACAAGGTGTTCACGGCAAAACAAATCTCCGGTCTGGTGTTCGTCAGGTACATCAACAATCCAATAATCTATCTGTACAATGTGGAATCAATCAAATCTGATGAAGCATCGACCAATAGCTTCAGCTTCGCTTCCATGGGTGTATTCATGGGTTTGCATTCCATCATGTCGAATCTCTTTAAGATTTTGACCATGTACTTACCTTAGTTAAGGAAGATCCTCTCAGGACTCTGCCATACCTCAAGACCTAAGAAATAATGCATTAGGCCAAGGTCTTTCATTTCAAATTCCAAGGCAAGTCTCTTTTTACATTCGGCGATGAGCTTTTCTTCTCTAGTTAAGAATAAGTCATCCACATATAGCAGTAAGACTACTGGCTCGTTATTCATAATTTTGAAGTAGAGATTTGAGTCTGCTTTACTCTTGGTAAATCCTAAGTTCGTCAAGAAATTGTCTATACGGCCATACCAAGCTCTAGGAGCTTGCTTGAATCCATATAAGGATTTTTTCAATCTGCAGACATAAGACTTCCTATCTTCAAACTAAAATCCTTAAGGTTGCTCTATATACACTTCCTCTTCGATGACACCATTTAGGAAGGTTGTCTTCACATCCATCCGGTGCAACTTCCACTTCATCTTAGCTGCAAGAGATATGATGGTCCTGATTGAAGTGTATCTGGCCAAAAGAGCGAATGTATCTTCATAGTCAATGCCTTCCTTCTAGGAAAAGCCATGAGCGACAAATCTTGCTTTATACTTCTCAATACTTCCATCAGCAGCATGTTTTATTTTCAAGAGCCATCTAGAGGATACCACATCTTTATTCTTCAGTCTGAGAACCATTTCCCATACTTTGTTCTTCATTGTGGATTGTTATTCCTCTATCATGGCATCTGCCCATTCTTTCCTTTGAATGGTTTCTTCAAAATAGGTAGGCTCCTCTTCTATGAGGTCACACATCAAAGCTGTATAACTGGAGAATGGCTTTGGTCTTTTCACCTGTCTCATGGATCCTTGGGGAACACCGTACTTATCTCCATCTTGAATAATCTCTCTATCCCAGGCTAACATTCTTTTATGGAGGTTCATAATCTGAGGATGTTATTGCACTTCTACTATATCATGGTCTTCTAGAAGTTCCTCATAAGGGGAAGTTATGACTTCCCTCACTGATTCTGCAGCTCTAGGAACCTCCCTCATTGCAATATTAGGGATTACAGGTTCCTCTTCATATACCTCTTCAAGCTGGCATCGTTTTAGGTTTCTTGAGCGCTGCATCTTCATCAAAGGTCACATCCCTATTGATCTCAATGTGATGCTGACCTGGTATATAGATACTGAAAGCCTTGGAGACCTCACAATATCTTCACAAATGTTCCCTTCTTTCCTGAAGGGTCTATCTTGTTTCTCTTTTCTTTAGGTATATGAATAAACACTGGAGAGCCAAGTATTTTGAGATGGCTTACCTCTGATTTCTTTCCGGTGAACATCTCTTCCAGTGTCTTGAGCCCAAGTGTTGTATGGGATAATCCGTTCTGCACATAAACAACTACCATTGCGGCTTCTGCCCATAAGCACATAGGAAGATCTTAATCATGGATCATAGTCTTCACAGCTTCCTGTATGGTTCTGTTCTTGCGTTCAACTACACTATTTTGTTGAGGATCCTCTTGATCCCAAAATCTTTATAGAAGTTCACAAACTCTTTTGAGGTATATTCTCCTCCATTATCTGACCCGAGTATCTTAATCTTTCTTTCAGAAACATTGTCTATCAAGGCTTTGAATTTCTTGAACTTTTTGAACACTTCAAATATATCCAAGTCTTTATGAGAATAATCATCAATGAATGATACATGGTATACATACCCACTAATGGAGGACGATGGCATTGGGCCACATACATCTGAATGAATGAGTTCTAGGACTCTTGCCTTGTTGTTCCTCTTTGGAAACGGGTTCTTGATGTTATTCCCTTGTGCACATCCATTGCATACGCCTTTATGGTCATCTTTGAGTTTTGGTAAACCTGTGACCTCTTTGCATATGTATGGTAGTGCCTTGTAGTTGATGTGAGCTAATATTCTATGCCAAGATTCTTCAATGGCGTGGGTCATGGAAGCTTTTGAGTGGCCCTTTAGCTTATGCAAGCCACCTTCTTATTTTCTAATGATGATTGCTTCATTTATGGTCTTTCCTTTAGCACGTTGCCTTCTGCAACCTTCACTATAGCTTCTCCATGTGACCTGGAGCAAGGTCAACAAAACAACAAGCAAGAATAATATACTTCTGATAACATAAAGCAATAGCACGAACAATCATCACAGTAACTCCTTTGGAGATATCACTTATAATTTATCTGAAGCAAAGATCAAAGGTAAGGAATACAATATGAAATGAGGTCAACACTCTCATAGTGTTGTGACCAATCATTCTTCCATGGCAACTTGGAACTAACACATGAGGTTTGAGGAGGTGTTAGTTGTATCAGGCAAAGCATTTACCTTTATATGCTTACATGCTATCAGGTATAATACTTTACAAAGACTGCTATCTCAACTATAGTCATCAACTTGCCATGTGTACCTTTGAATCTTATCAACTTGATTTAATCAAACTTGGAGCCTTGTCTTCAGGAATGAGTGCTTTCTTTTCTTCCAAGTCTCCTTCACTCAAGATGACGAGTGATTTCTTCAACCTGTTTGTTGTTCTAAGACAATACACTATCTTGAAAGAAGGTTAGGTTAGAGGATAAGCTCTATGATCAACTTTCAATCCTTCTAATAATTTGATCATAGCTTCAACATGCAACACTGATTAAAATAATGTCATGAAAAATAGATGCATATTAGAATAATCACACCTGGGTTGCATCATTCCTCTAAATGTGTTGGATCTTGAGATCCTTCTGGATCTATGGAAATGGATCCCTTCTCTTGAAAATGCTCTTTAAAGTTTAATCATTAAACATATGTGAGTACATACTTCTGATATCATTTGCAGGTGGTGGCACCATATGGTAGCAGCGATAATCATTACCAACTCTTTAAAAAATTCAAGGGTGACTGCCATTGGTAGTACGGTTGCTACTGCAACTGCAACTGGTTCTGAGATGACAACTACAACTGCAACTTAGGGTTTTATGAGGAAACCCTAATTTTTCAAACTTCAAATTTTGAAATTATGATCCAGGGGATAGATGCACTGGGCTGAGGCAAGTTAGCTGGTGCAATCAAATTTATGAAAATCCAACTTTTACCCCCTCAAACTTGGTCTACGGATTTCTAGACGGGTGCTTTTGGTACTCAGGTACTTCTCGTACTCTGGTTTTCTGGTACTTTGTGAAACTAGGGTTTCACTTTCTGGGAGATCTAGCCACTGAAAAGGTGCGTTGATGATGCTAAATTGATCCTTAGGGGAGGGAAATACTTTCTAGATAGTTTTAGGGCTGAAAAGATTCACTTTGGAAAAACCCTAATTTGTAGGTACGACAACAGTGAAGTTTTTCTCTTGCGAAAGGTGCTTCCTTTAGCTTGGCTTTGATACCATGTTAATGTTTAAGCCATTATTATAGATGTTTTCATTTCATTAGATAACAATAACATAATCCAAGATCACTGAGAAATACACAATCACAAGAGACACAACATTTATCTTGGGAAACCCTCTAG
>JASDQU010687523.1:0-12325 GCA_032191745.1 Picea mariana
TAATAAAAATATGGTGAATGTTTTCTACAATCTTGCAAATTCATCAGGAGATATTCCTGCTCGCTCACATTCCCAAATGAAGACGATCGGAAAAAATGAAAAATGACAAAATGGAGACTATTATGAGTGTCAGAGGATAGAACATGGCTGTAAAGACCGGCCCTCTCTTGCTAATGCACCAGGTCTGCATGTAGTATACAGCGCCTGAAAGCACAATTCCCTGCATGATAGAAAAGAATCAGGGGCTCAATGGAAGTTCCAAATATTGTGTAGAGGAATTAACATATTTCTTGAGTGTTGAGACATACAGAGTAGGCAACAGTTAACAACTGGAAGTCCCACTTCAGAACCCATGCTGCAGAATTTCGTTCAAAAACTAACGCTATCGCAGCTGATTGCACCGCGGCCAGAAAACACGTAAGAGTTGTAATTGCCAGTTTGTCTGAATATATTTTGACAACAGTGGCCTGCAAATCAAATCAGAATTTATAGTAAACAGGGAGGTTTTGGAAGGCGTCATGAACGTTGCATATGATATTGAATATATCAGATTTAAGGTTAGAGTTGGAAACCTGCAGAATAAAGCCTGCAGACCTGGCAGTGAAACTAACGATTAAAAAGACACAACCTTTGATCCAGTGTTTGTTCAGAGCACCAGTGTTATGAGGGCGTTGCTCATGGCCGCGAGGAGACCAAAGCATTGGTATAACAGGACCCTTGTATAACGCCACCATCAACGATCCGCCTATGCAAACCATCACACCAAACATTTTGGCCTGACCTTGCAAACTCTTAATACAAATTTTTTCCAATCTGAATTTCATTCCACAGAATAATTATCATGGCATAATCTATTTAAATTTTTGGACACAGAACGATATGAACATTAACGGAGGAGTTTTCCTTCTACTTAAAAAAAAATGTGTATATAATTTCTCAAATTATGAGAAGTTTTAGTGATTGTTATTTGGTTTTTTTTTTCTTTGAATTCAGTCAGATAAATTTGGATAAAATCACAATTTTATATTATTTAAATTGTATTTTTAAATGTATAAATAGATTCAGTATATTAAAAAATTATTAGGTATTAGGACTAACACAGCAGCTAACTCTCAGCTGGTGGCTTATAGTTAAACAAAAATCCTAATTAGCACAGTAAAAATGCCAGGCCCACTAAAATCCATGGCACAGTGAAAACCAAGCATGTAATAAATATTTTGATTGGTCATTGTTGTGTTTTGTGAACCCAGACCAAACTTGGCATCCTGAATGTCACCGTTCACACTCCATAAAAAAAAATGAAAGTCTACCAGAACATGATAAGTGTAATCTGTGGTAATGAGTTTGAGGTAGAGCAGGTTAATCATCCATCTAAATTTGGCTTGCACAGATATTAATCTATGTTAATCATCTAAACTTGGCAAACATATAGCTTTACAGTAATTTCTTATATGATTAAGTAAATGTGAAAAAATAATCTGGTTAAACGATGCATTCATAAATGCAAGAAAGTTATGAACAATAAATCACATCCATTGATTTAAGAGAACTACTAAGAATATGTCTGCATCTTCAATTGTATTAAGATTTTACATTAAAAGACTATTAATTGTACCAATTTTCAATAGATGTAGACCTTTCCAATTATACAAACTTAACAACTCAAATTTACAAATCCAATACTTTCTAATAGAATTTTACATAAATTTAAATAAAAAATTAAAAAAAACCAAAAGATAAAATATTTACATTTACTTAACTCATTCGTAACTGTTTAAAATAAGGAAATATAAAACTATAGATGTCTATATTCATATAAAAATGTATATAATTCTGAGCTGAAGTTTTCATCACTCATCACTTACCCTTTAAAATATGGAAAAAATATAAATTTAGAAAAAAATAATCTTTTTTACATAATTGGTGAAATTTACACTTAAAAATCATATTTACCCCGAAAGGCAATGGGCAGATTTAATAGGGGTTTAGTGCTTAATAAGTTTTCTATGGACATGATTAAATATGGATGGAATATTCTTAGTAGTCACACAAAATAAATGGCTGTGATTTCAATCATTAACTTCCTAGCCATTATAAAGACATCAGTGTATGTGTTTACTTTTTTACATTTACCTGATCATATTTAAAATTTACTTTGATAGCTAACTGATTGCCACTTAAGTGATTAACAGAAATTAAAATATTAACACCAGATAAATGAAGCCCAATAGTTTATTTGTTAATAGATAATAAAATTTAATATATTCTTTTAAAGATTCATTTCATCTTCTCAACCTTTAGGCGTTCACCAACAGCTATTTTGCTGCTGTGCTAGTATATTAAATTTGATAACCATCCAACTGAATAAAAAAATTGTATTTTAAATAATAATCATTAAAAATTTCAAAAACCTAATCATACCTCAACAAAGCCGCAATTATGAAAGTCATCGCAGGCAACGTATTGCCCAACGCGCAGGCCATACCTCAACAAAGCCGCAATTATGAAAGTCATCGCAGGCAACGTATTGCCCAACGCGCAGGCCAAGGTTGGAGAGGTATAATTCAGTCCGGCGTAGTAGAAGTTTTGGCTAACTGCTGTCCTGCAAATATCGTTTGGAGCTTGGAATCACTATTTTAAAATTGATACTGCTAATTGTATGAAACTGCGAGAATAAAATCATAACATACCCCAAAGCAAGTATGGAAATCTGGCAGAAGATGTAAAACGTGAGAGATGTTTGCTTCTTCCTTCAAAACGACAACCAGAAAGATCAGATTGCAATTCATACGCTGGAACTGGGCCGCCATGAACAAACTCGAAAATGATGGAGCAAACTCGGAATGTTTTGAAGACACCGACTCTTTCTAGAATGCAAATTTCCCAGGTAGAAGACTTGATTATTAAAAATGGAAGGAGAAGATTTTCATACGAACTATTACACCCTAAAATGATGTGAGCAAACTGAAAAATGAGTGGAAGATACTGGATTCTTCACAGAATATTACATTCGAGAGGACTTAAGAAAAGCGCAGCAATTCCATGCATGTAAACGACCAAAACAAAGTAGTTCATGCCGTTGTTAAGCGCAGCCTTGGAAATAATATTGAAGCCAGCGTTAGCAAACTGAACAGCAAGCATTACTATGTGAGGCGTGTAATTGCCCATGGCTACCATAGTCAAATTTTCCGAGGATTATAGCTACCTGGACTGCAAACAAAACCAAACACTACTCTGAGAATCCCACATACAAAATCAAACACTACTCCTACATAGACTAATCGTCTATATAATTTATACCTGGTCTTTGGTAAACAGCAGAGGAATCTGAATCTGACCAGAAATGTCGAGAACGTGGTATCCAGCAGCATGCTGACTCGTTAAATCACAGCACTACAAAAGTAGGCGCATTATGGACCAGGGCGAAAGAGGCGATATGTTGTTCTCCATTAAAATAAGATGACTTCAAAGCATCGAAAATGAAATATTGGAAGTGCCTTTCATGAAGTTACATCATCTACATCTCCAAAGATCGTTAGAAATCGAACCATCACTTCATATACAGTAACAGGAACTCTATACATATCAGTAGTGTTCTAACAGTGACAGGAACTCTATACAGGTTAGTGGTTTTTCTAACAGTGACATGAGTACCTTTTGATTTTTTTTCACCACTCATCCCAGATGAGATTATAAGGATGATGAGATGCATTTTGATTTTTTTTCACCACTCATCCCAGATGAGATTATAAGGATGATGAGATGCATTATAGTATATTTTTAAAATGGTATAAGCTATGAGTATTTTTCATGATTTCTAGGTACCAGCACAACTTGTTAAAGAATAGAGGGATTATGATATGTATTATAAATATTATATTAATATATATTTAAAATGGGTTGTTAAAGAATATAGGGATTATGACCTGTATTATAAATATTATATTAAGATTTTTAAAATGATTTTAAAGTACATATATTACTTATTTGAATATGACTTATTAAAATATGATGCGAAAAGACAAAATACATAAAAATGAATTAACTTTTATGATATATATACCTTATTTTTATAACAAAAATTGTATAATTTAAAAAATAATGTTTTTTTAAAAGTAGTTTGTTACTTTTCATTGGATTTATAATATATATTTTGTATAATTTAAAAAATAATGCTTTTTAAAAATAATTTGATACTTTTCATTGGATGTATAATATATATTTTAAAGTTAAGAATTTGTTTTAATATTAAAATGATATAATTTCATGAAATAAATTTGGGTAGTTGTAAATAACATTTAATTTGTGTCTAACAAATTTGCATAGTTATATATAACTTTATATATATATTTTGAAGTTTATAATTATGAAACAAGATTGGGATTGAGGGTCTTAATATAATTAATTAATTTTATTTATTTATTTATTTTTAAAGTCTAAGGAGGTGTACATACCCTATATCCCTCCTGGATTTAAACCTATGACATCCAAGGAGGAAACACATGTTCTCAACCATTATGCCCATTTAAGTTATACAAATAATCTAATTTTAAGGTCAGGGCCAAACAAGGTTTGCTTAGGTCCATTACTCCATGATATTCTGAAATCTTGTCAATCTTTTGAATGGCTCTCTTTGAGACACATCTATAGAGAACTCAACATGAAAGCAAACAAAGTGAGAGGTGAATATACATATTGGTATCCCCTTTATGAGGACCACAATATTGGTATCCCTTTTATGAGGACCACAATATACATTCTCTCTATACAAAAAACTATTTCTCCCTTACCCACCTTTTCCAAAAAAGGCCCATTACATTATTACATTATTTCCAAGATTAAACTCTAATAACAAAAGAGGCTTATGAATCCGCATATTTATGCCAGACTCAAAGCTTTAGAGCCGAAATTCCATAGATTCCAACTTTGTACCATCAACAAATTCATAATAATGAAAGGCTCCAAAAGGAAGTGATAAGGCCTCATTTGAGAGTTCGTTTGTTTTCATGTTGAGTTCTCTATAGATGTGTCTCAAAGAGAGCCATTCAAAAGATTGACAAGATTCTAGAATATCGTGGAGTAATGGACCTAAGAAAATCTTTTCCACTTTGACTTTATGAAGGGAACAATCACTAACAAGCTTGGAATCTCCCATTACCTACACTTTTTTAATTCCTTTCTCTTGTGTGATAGCCAACAAGGTTCTTAAGGCGATGAATTTGGCTATATTGTTAGAGCCTCTACCTCGAGAATAACGAATATGCATAAAATGGTTCTGGTTAATGAACAACACGACCCCAACCATGCAAGAAGGAGGGTCAAATTGGATGGCGTCGTCGAATAAGCCCTTGGTAATTTCCATATCCAATTCATGCATCACCGAGATCTGCGACTTTTCACCTTTGGTGTTTACCCATAATTTCTTAGAAATATTTATGATCTGATTTTCTGTGACCTCTACGAGAATGCCCATGTCTCAGAAGATGCTACGGTTGCATGCCTACCATAAACTATTGACCAAAATACAAGGAAGACCTTCCACTTGTTTTACCATATTGTCCTCCAACCATGACCACATGCATGCATCCTGAACAAGGTGTCTCCAGATTTCCTTATGCTTGAATTTTGTTGTTACATACTTGAAAATTTGCACTATGTAAGAACAAAAAAATAAACAAATGTGTTGGACACACCGACCACACTGAGGGGGGGCGGGGGTGAATCAATGTGTGTCTCTTTTTACAATTCTTTCTTCCTCTAGTTAGCAACCACTTCAAACATTATTATTCATTACTTACATTTGCTATTAGCTACTTGCATATATCAAAAACATTCATCAATAATATAAAACTATGAACCATCATCATAATGAACACAATGAACACCATATATATGTGTAAGATTTTGTATTATGTTGTTACATGAAGACTACAATCTCCAGGGGTTTATCAACACCAATTAAAAATAGCGCCGACTCCAAGAGAGTACCAAATCTCAAATACAAGACCCAATTTGTATATCTCAACATCAATTGAGATGTGAGGATTCCAACCCTCAATTACAAGACCCAACTTGTAGACAAAAAAAATCTGTCCAACTGTACCAATAATATTCAAATATTTACTATAGATCCACGACCAGTCTATGTTGCAACACGTGGGTATCCGCACCCTTATTAACTGAAACTCGTGGATGTCCGTGGTTATCCTCACTGCAAATCGCAGATTATCACAAACTCACCAAGTATCACCGTCACTGTCTCTGTTTTTGTTAAACTATCACTGTAGAACCTGTCATATCAACCTATACCAGAAACCTGCAACAATCTATACCAAATAACTTATGCCAACAATATGTAAAGATAATCTCATCAACCAAACCAGATCCAATCATCAAAACAACTCTCAATTGTATACACAATATCACCAGAATGTACATCAACCAAAACTACTCATAACAACTCACAACCATCACCAACACATGCTTCTACCAAGCATGCACCAATCACAACCAAGTACCAACCACAACAAGTCCATCAACCATGCACAAGAACATACTCCATGCTAACCAACAAAGGGCCTCTAGCAATACATCATACCATCCATAAACTAAAGACCATAAACCTTTATATCAAACCATGTGCCATAATTTCACTGTTATATAACATCAAGCATGTATTAACCATATACCAAGATCACCAACAAAGATCTCTCACAATGTGCCATAAGATATACCAATAACGTTCAGATATGCATTGTTCAATGTTCTTCAATAGATCTGCCTAAAAAAAATTACTACAATAAATGCCATACCTCCAAGAGGGCATATGCCAAACCTTACAAAGTCATGCCTCAAGCATGTTCCACAACATCACTAAGATATAACCATATAGACTTACCTTTTCACACTATAACTGACCTGATGCCTCAGATCTCAAACTTATAGACCAACCTTAGTCTTAACAACCTGGACCAATCATCACTTCTCAATCTTGCACAGGTCCTTCTACATATCCATGCTTTTCTCTTCTACATCTAGCGGGTATTTTCTCTTTACTCCACTATGTCCTGCATACATTTGCACCCTTTTGACCTGCAACTCGCAGATGCATCAAAGATTAGGGTTACTTGAGTTTGTTGCAACTCTGTGACTTTACCCTCGACTTTCCTTCGTAACTTCAGACCTACGCTTCCTCATATTTTTCAATGTATACCTGCAAAACAACCTTTCACAACATATATATTCAATGATGTTCAATAGGTAGGTAGATAAAAATAGGATTCCCTTGCTCTCGTATTCATACTTTGAGAAGTGCCTTCCTCTAGAAGTTATCTTCTAATTGTTTTACCCAACTTCCCTCTTTTAAGGCTAACCCACTTTCAACTACTTTACCCACTTGAAACCACTTTATCCATAAATAGTAAACTCACCACTTCTTGTTTCACCCACTTTATTATTTAATTACTTTCTTTTGCAACCACTTTGACTAGGGAATATTCTTTATGACTCTCTAGAAGCTTTTGATTTCTTGTTGAACTTATATGGGCTTCTAGATTACTCTGAAGGGTTCTCCAACTTCTCAAGGCCATATCTCCCTAACCATGAGGAACTATGTGATGTACCACATATCACCGAAAATGGCATGACGAGCACTATCCATCCATCCACATATGATAACCTCTTGACCTGTTCTTTAAACTCTTTTCTTCCACACAACTTCGAGCTTCATGACAACACATATATGATTAATTAACCATTTGGACTTTGCAAAGTGTCTTCCCGTGAGGGATTTCACCATAAGGGGACCACTTTGGAGTTTATCCATTTGGTACTTCCTACATAAGAGTATTCATGATCATCGACTACCTTGGATATCAACCATGACATGACATCAATGATACAACTTCCTTTGACATCAACCTTGACATCAATGACAACACATCACCATGACACCACTTGACATCAATGAGAACTTAGTCTAACAATCTCCCCCTTTGGCATTGATGGCAACAATTAGGCATGGCAACACTCATGCTCATGCTTCCCCTATGATCATTGCTCCTCATCAATGTTTCTATCTCTCCCCCTTTGACATCAATGGCAATGGGTATATCTCTTTGGGATGCTCCCCCTGAATGAACTCTCCTTGGGGCTACTACCCCTACTGAACTGTCCCTGTCTATATGCCTTTGATATTTATATGATTACTCTCTTTCCCTTCATCTGAATAATCTCTTCCCCTTTGACAAAGGATATCACTATGATGCAATGCTGATGGCATGGTTGCCAATTCTCCCTCTATGATCATCTATATTATCTCTCCTCCTGGAATCATACCTCTGTAACCAATCATGGGAAAAATAATAACTCCCCATGTGGGTATGTCTCCCCCTGTCTTCTCTACAAGATTCCATGTAATCACTGCGAATAATATGCTACCACTGTAATATGCTTCTGCTGTGGATTCTGCTGCTCAACTGGAACATTGATAAACTTCTCAACAATAGTGCATAAAGAATACCATGATCTGCTATTCCTTTGATGATTCTTGGAACTATCCATGCATCATACAATGATCCATCAATCTGTTGTACTGATATGTAATTGCTGCTATAACTGTCTCTGTCATTGTCCATGTGCCTGCCACTGCCTTTATCACTGTCACTTTCTCCAAAAATTTCCATGTTTCATACTTTACAATATGTATGTGACTTTACATTAGACAACTCATGTATGCATGCTATTTTTCATTAGACAACTCGCGTATGTATGCGTTTGTTCCCATAGGAACCCGTGAATGCCTCAAAAAATACTTTACACTAGGCTTGTTGCATGGAAACCATTCTTTGTGCCACGATCAACATCACCAACTTCATTCATGTCCAGTTGTTCAATATTTTTCATCCACTTTTGAGAGTGTCCTAGTTTCTCAGCACTTGTTCTCTGAGCTTCCATCATGTTGGTCCTAAATTCTGCACCTAACTGCTAAAGGGCAAAGCTAGGCCACCTCAAGTTTTGGAATGGTTGGTTTTTTAGTTATTTGATTTTGCTGGTCAGTTGGAGGGTTGGTTTACCGAGACAAGAACATGGTTGAGTTGGAAAAATGATATAGATGGGGGTTCTCCTTGGTTGGTGGCACACAAATGACATACAAGTGAGATAATAGAGGATAAAACACATGGAAACAACAAACCATTCGATGAATACTATGCTGCAAGAATTTTAATTCTTAAAATATCATTTCAAGACATTAAACATGTATCAAAAACACAATTACTCCCATAGGTTGCAATGGAAACAAATATTCACCAAAGCATTTGTTGTTTCACAGGTTTCATATTAGTAAATACAAGTTATACAATAGCTGAAGGAAATGAAATGTACTTCACACAAATTAAAAACTGCATTCAAGATAAGATAAAAACACATGTAGATTTGGACCAAAAAACTATCATCAAGAGTATAATCACTAGGTAGAGAGATTTAATCCATGCATAGAGCAAGTTCAACCGGTCTAATGTATTGATATTCTTCCCCAAAACCCAAACCCTCAAAACATACAAAAACTGCATATTTATCAAAGTTGTAGAGGCTCTAGTCCATCTGGAACTGAGGCTTAACTCTACACTATTAGTTGGAGAACAACTTATTGACTTAAGTAAACACTGTTGGAGTACAATAATGTATACTTTCAACTTGACTTAACTAAAAGAAGTGGTTCATATCAAACACAAATGACCACTTATTATGCCTTATCTCAAATGTCTTGAACTTAAATAACTAAAACTGCTGCTAATGATAAACCAAACTGATGCATATGCTGAATTGAACCGAGTCTTTGAAATAACTAAATAGGACTGATAGAACTGGATTCTGAGTCGAGCACTTGTATCCATGCACATTGTTGGAGGCTAACTAGGAGATAACTTGATAGACTTCTTCACATTATCTCCTTGAGGAAGGGGCAAGTATTCTGGTACTTCTTCTGGAGTTTAGAGTATAAATTCCCTAATTCTTGGTTGTGGTGTTGCAGGCCTCGGATCTGAAGCTTCAGTTCTGGTATCTGTTGGCTTTCATCAAGCTTCTCTTTCTTGACTGTAACCAACCCTTTCTTCTTGTCTTGCTCTATGATGGACTGGTTGTGGTCTGTTAGTGTTGTTCTTCTCCTCGTCCTCATGTCATACCCGCGAACTACCTCAGGTTCCTTTGAATTTGAGTTGTTGCCTGATGAGTAATTTGATGCTGTAGATTGGCTAGATTTAGAAAGTCATTTGAGACTTGCAAATCTATAGCTTCACTTGTAAAATGGCATTTTATTCGTTTGGCCTCGTTTAAAGAATGCTTTAATGTAGGAAATTAATGAGGATAAGCCACTTCGACAATTCAACGTTCGAGAGCTTTTGAATGAAGAGTACAAATATCTCCCGAATGACCAAACATGCAAAGTCATTAACCAATGCTTATCGCTAAGAAAATTTACCATATATTAAATACTTTAATCATTTAATATTTTGGGACCTTGGGGGCTTCGACACTTTGGGGAGCTGTGTTCTCTTTGGATTAAAATCTCTTGGAGTGATGTGGAAACCACTTCGGCAATTCGACGTTCGGGGATTTTTAGGATTGAAAAAATAACAAGCTTGGACGCCTGAATGCCGAAGTCCAGGTAAAAATTGATATTGCTTTGTGGTTAAAACCTCTCACGATTTTGAAACTCCAAATGCACAAGAGTCGTTGATCTTAATTGAATGTCGGATCTCGACTGTCAAAAATTTTAATCTGTCTGTTGCTCACAAGCTAAGCCCAAATCCACTGCTCTAGATTGTTGCGTCTTTATTTTTGGATGTTTCCTGTGCATATAAGGACTTGGTCGATCTGTGGCACACTCAATTAATGGTAAACATGATGACATATGTTTCAAACTCAAACCAGAACATGTAATAACCTTTCAAGAAAGAAATACAATGATGCAAAGCAAGTAAAGATCGATAGGGGCCATTGACATTGAGTCATTAAATCATGGAGAATTAACTTAGAAAACACAAAACAAAAATCATACCTTTGATGGATGTATAGGGTAAAGGAGGGAAAGGGAAGGGGTGAAAACCTAGGTTACAACACATCCTTTCAACATTATCTTTCTTCCATGTTTCATTTTCTCTTCTTGCCATATTGTATGTAACATTTCTTATTGACTGTCTCCTTGAATTCCAACAATCCTGGGATTTGTGGCCAAACCCACTGCAACTGTAACATCTCATGGTGTAAAAATGTGCAACAATGTGTCCGACAAGATTACATCTCCAACATCTTAAGTTGTTATTGAATCCTCCAACATCTTTCCTTGCATAATGTCTACGATCCAAGGATTTGTGACCATATTGATTACACGAGAAGCAATAACCATTGAAAAAAATTTCATACCTGTGCTTTTGTGTCAATATTGAAGGCATCTCTCTTCTAAATTTTCTTTGAGGCGTAGGACTGGCTTCTNGGGGGGGGGGGGTGAATAAGTAATAGAGCGATTTAATCCTTTTTAACCATATAATGCAAGTGTTATATTAATGTAGCATTATCATCTAATAATTGCAGAGTAAATAAACAATGAACAAATTAGCAATCATACACATACAAAATACACCAATGCTTTTACATGGAAACCCAAAGCGAGAGAAAACCACGTAATGCTTTTTCTTATATGTATTTAAGAATTACATTCATTGGAAGCACCAACTTCCTTTGTTTTCCAACTACAATTTAAAGGAGGCTCCAACCCTCTAGTTTCTCATGCTACAACCTGAGGGAAGCTCCAACTCCCCAATTCTCTAGCTACAACCAAAAGGAGGCTACAACCCCCTATGTTCTTTGTCTACAACCACATGTCCTTTCCCCGTCCAATCACCCTAAAATATAAGTAGAATGATGGAACCATTGTCACACTATCACTATGAGATATACTTCTGTAAACCTATACCAATCAACTTGTACCATAAACAAGTGCATCAACCATGCACCAACCTGTACCAAACAACCTGTAATCAACCTGTACCATAAACAAGTGCATCAACCATGAACCAACCTTTACCTCAACCTGTAATCATCCTGTACCATAAACAAGTGCATAAACCATGCACCAACCTGTACCTCAACCTGTAATCAACCTGTACCATAAACAAGTGCATCGACCATGCACCAAACTGTACCATCAACGAGTGCATAAACCATGCACCAATCATGCATCAAATATACATAAACTATGACTCATCAAGATGTACCAACATCATCAACTATACACCTCATGTATGTGCCAACTCATCAACTACTT
>JASDQU010687523.1:19050-29499 GCA_032191745.1 Picea mariana
CTGCTGAATTTGAACTTGAGAGTGGGTGATTTCTTTCGGCTGGCCTTTAGGGTCTGATTTATGTGCATTGCTTGGTGCTCTTTTCTCATATGACTTGGAGGTGATCTTTCCTCTTTTGACCCTCTGCCATCCCTCGTCTTCTTCTTCCGGCTGGGCTTTGGGGCAGTTGCGTTGGAAGTGGCCATGTTCATGGCAGAGTCGACATTTAAAGGGAAGCTGCTCGTAATCAAGTTTCTGGAAGTGGGACCAGGCACCTACAGAGAGTTTGATGGCTTCTGGAAGACCTTCCTCCAGATCAACTTCAACACAAATCCTCGCGCAAGAGTACTGCCCTTTATGCTTTGCTTTATCAATGAAGCGTCCTAGGGTATTCCCTATTTTTTCCAGGGCTTGGATATTCCAGCAGTGGATCGGAAGATTAGGGAGTCTTACCCAGACCAGAACTTCTTTGGGTACATCAGCTGTTGGGTCAAAATCCGGAGACCATCGATTTATATAGAGTCCCTGGGTACCCATAAAATAGGGGCCACTTCGGAAGATGAGATCGCGGTCTTCTTTTGAGATAAATTCGAAGACGAAGAATCCTCTCCCCACTGGATAGCAGGTGACACTGTGCTTCAGGTGGGGCCTCCAGTTACGCTGAATCCAGTTATCCGTGGTTTTGGCAGAGGGCCAAATCCCCATGAATTGGCCAACCAAACCTCTTTCGGCGAGAGCCAGGGCGATTTTAATGGAGTGCTCCTCTGGCAGTTCGATTTCTAGAATTGTGTCAAGTTTCTTGACGAATTTTGGGGCCTCTTTGGCCATCGGTTTCTTCCCGGACAACGCTAACAGCTTCCTGAACGCCTCTTCGGCAGAGATCGAGGAGGAGGGAGGGGGGTCCCCTCCCCCTGGAGTGGCCATGGCGGCAGCCTGGAGCTGCGCAGCAAACCCTAGAGGTAGCGAATCGCTACACTATCTGAATCGGGGCATCAAGAAATATCGACTTATACAAGTTTGTTAATGTGAGCACTTTGTTGATATTTCTATTTTCCACTAACTAGTTCACTATTAGTTAACTAGAGCTAGTTCTATTTTAGACTTTCTATTTTAGACTATCACTATTATGCATGCATTCCTAAGCAAAGCTCACTGCTAGTTCATTTTTCTTAATTAAGGAATGTTCTTTACTATATGAGTGTATATCACTCATTCATTGTAAGCATATTGATTAGCTCATTAGAGTAGTGTAAATATATTTTCTTGTTCTTCCATATTGAATCTCTCATCCTTTTCTTGGTAATATTTGTTTGTACTTATTTTAGCTAGGTCTCCTGTGCAAGTTTCGATGAAAAATTTACATGGTATCAGATTCGAGCTTCTTGGAGAAAACTACACAATATAGAGAAGAGGGAAATCATATTTTTTGAAGATCGTAATTCGTGTATTCAACAGTGTCGCACCCTCTCCCTGTCTAAAGGTGTGACAGTGGCAGGAAAACTTACAAAATTTCAAGTGTCACGGGTTGTGTCACACTTTAGCCTTACATAGAGTGAGACAGTGTCATTCTATGGCCTTTACACAAGGTGCCACAGTGTCGCACTGTGGTCTTCCAATAGGGTACGAAACTAACACTGTTCTAAAATTGACTTTTTGCAATGATTTCTCAGGATTTTTCACTTGCAAATTGAGGTTAATTTTTCAAGGTTTTCAGAACCAATCAAAGGGATGGATATGACACCAATTCTTCAGTCAAATTTGGTTATAATTCTCACATCGTACAATTATTTTGAATGGAATCCGAAGGCCGAATTCCAACTCAAAAGGAAAGGATTGTACAATTTGACGATGGCGACAGAAACGGAACCTACATCAGCAATTGAGAAGATCAGATGAGTGAACCGTAAGGATGAGTCCATGGGACTTCTTCTTGAATTAATTGAAACTAATTTATTTTTTCATGTTGCTGCATGCAAGACTCCAAACGCGATCAGGACCACCTTGGAATGTCTCTTTGGAAAGCAGGATGAGATGAGAGGTCATATGCTTGAGGTAGAGTTGAATACCTTGGATCCTAAAAGTTTTGATAATATACAAGATTTCTTTACCAAGTTTAAATATTTGATGTTGATCTTGGAATCTTGTGGTATTGATGAGTCTAAACAAGTATACCAACTTATTCTTACAATCTTGGCTAATCTAGGACCAAAATGTGTTGTCTATGTCTCCACTTTCCATTCTAACAAATATCTCGTGAGATCAAAGTGGAAGATGCCTACCATGGATAAGTTTGTTGATTAACTCACACGTGAGCAAGAAAAAATCATTCAAGTGGGTCTAATTAAGGAACCCAAAGCACATGCACTCACCATTCAAGATGGAAAAGGATCAACTAATCAAAAATCCAAACAGAAAGAAAAGGAGGGATATTCCAAACCCTTCAAGGATTCTTCAGGTTCCAAAGACTCTTCAAATTCCAAAGGGAAGAAGAAGAAGGGAAAGCAATGCACTTATTGCAATAAACCAAATCATGAAGAATCCACATGCATGAAGAAGCAAATAGATCTTTGGCATAGGTACTTCATAAGAACAACCTTAGAAACTTCATTCCTGAAGGAGCCAATAAGAAGAAGGAAGAAGATCATGCTCCTGAGAAAGGTAATCATCATGCTCTTGTTGCAATTAATTCCTCATTTTATTTATGGATTATATATTCTGGAACATCACATCATATGGTAGTGAAAGAGGAATTTTTACTTCTTTGAGTTCAAGTTCAAGACCCCCTATACCCTTGGGGGCTGATACTCCAATAGCAGTAGCAGGAGAGGGAAGAGTGGAACTCCCTAATGCAAGTTTTCAGAATGGTTTACATGTTCCAAATCTTTCTATAAATCTACTCTCAGTTTATCATATCACTCAAATAGGTGAAAAGGTTGAATTTACATCAGATTCAGTTTCTATACTTGACATGCATGACAATTCCATTATTGCAATTGGTGAGGTAGATCACAAATCAAGGTTGTATAAATTCACTAAGTTTTCTAACCATGACTCCTTTCACTACTTACGCATGTTGATGATAGTAGTAGATTATGGCATGAGAGATTTGGTCATTTAAACTTTAGGTGCATGCAGTGACTTGCCAAGCAAGAAATGGTCAAAGGCTTGCCAGACATTCACTTTTATGAAGGGGTTTGCGAAGGATGCATTCTTGGCAAGCATCCTGAAGAGAAGTTTGAAAAGGGGAAGGCAAAGATAGCCTCTTATTCCTTGGAGCTTGTTCACAGTGATCTCATGGGCCCATTTCCACATCTTTCCAACAGAAAAGTAAGGTATGTCCTTACATTTATTGATGATTACTCACGCTATACTTGGGTTTATTTTCTCAGGCAAAAGTTTGAAGTTTTTGAGCATCTCAAAGACTTCAAAGCTCTAGTAGAGACACAGACTAAGAAGAAGATCAATATCCTCTGTACATACAATGGGGGGGATTATATCAACAGATATGTTCAGAATATTTTTCGTGAGGTTGGTATCCAATTGCAACATACATTTCCATACACTCCACAGCGGAATGGAGTTGTTAAAAGGAAGAAAATATCTCTCAAGGAGATGACCAGTTGCATGTTACATGCGAGATCTCTTCCTTCCAAGCTTTGGGTTGAGGCACTTAGTTGTGTTACTTACATACAAAACATATCTCCTAATAGATCTATTGAGGACATGACACCTTTTGAGGCTTGGACAGGTGACAAACCAGATGTCACACACTTATGCATCTTTGGATCTCGCGCATGGGCCCATATTCCTTTTGAAAAGAGGAAAGCATTAGATCCACAGAGCACACCTTACATCTTTGTGGGATATTCAGATGATGTGAAGGGGTACATGTTGATTGATCCCTCTAGATATCTGCTCATCATTGAGCGCAGTGTTCAGTTTGAGGAGAGTCCTTTGCATGTACCACCAGAGAAGCATGCAGATACTCTTGTGCTTCCATCAGTTCTAGACATTAGAGATGATTATTCTGTACACTTTTATGCTACATATTCAGACTTAGATTCAGAGGATTTTGTACATGGAGTAGAGCATGTACTACATCCAGATGAGGAGTCAGTGTCGAAGCTTTAGCAGATACCCAAGTGGGCATAGTCCACACTTCAGGTAGCATGATACCTTGCAGGGGATCCATTGGATTCGAGGAGGAATTGATCTTAGCATGAGGAGAGTTCTCATGTACTTTTAGCTTCTGAACCAGCAATTCCATGCATTGATATATGGTTCAATATTTTGATCCACATATCTATAGTGAGGCTATGGGAAATCCATTATGGGAAGCAGCCATGCATGATGATTATGACTCGCACCTAGGGAGTCAGACTTGGGATCTGGTTCTACTTCCACCAAGGAGGAAACTTGTCAAATGCAAATGGGTCTATAGGACCAAGAGAGCAGCAGATGGGCAAGTGAGAAAGTACAAGAAAATATTAGTTGCAAAAGGATTTATGTAGATTCATGGGATAGATTATGATGAGACCTTTTCTCATGTAGCAAAGATGGTGTAGAGACCGTAAAATACAAAATTTAATTCGATTTAGCATATAATTCTTTCTCATACAAAAATAATTCATTCACCAACATATGAGCATATGATATTCGACAAAAATTAAAATTTTATCCACAGCATAAGAATTACTTAACAGAATAAATAAATTACCTCTCCCTGATGGTAATTCCCCCGTCGATCTCGTTGTTCGTTGCTGAAACTGTGTCAAACACTGCCCAAAACCGTGTTTCCTCCCTGCCAGCTAGGAGCAGCTTGTCCGTCTCCTTAGCTCCAGGATACCGTAAGGATATCCTGGCCCCCATGCCCAAAACCCCCTGCTTCTGGTTCACCAAAAACCCATAAAACAAACTCCCCACACCAGAAAAATAAGCACCTCAGACATACAGTCTTCCCCCCTTCCCATAATTCTTCCTCCTCCAAAAATAATCATCCCCTCGTCGTAAGACTCCTCCCGTCATATGCCCTTCCACCGACTCTCTTCCCGCTCTTTAATATCTTATCCCTTATATTTAATGTCTTATCCCCTTATTAATATCTTATCCTTATATTTAATGTCTTATCCCCTCCCGCATACGTAAATCATTTAATTAAACAAATTAAAATTATTAACCCTCTTAAATTTATTACCCATGTCATTGAATGTGATAGGTAATTAATTAATTAATCAAAAGTTATAACAATTATTTAATTAATATTATTATGCCAATCTTTGTTTAATTAAAACCATGTTAGGACAATTAATTACCTAATTAATTTTACTTAATAATCCCTAAGCATATATTCAACTAGGGTTGTTACAGATGGACTCCATTCGCTTGGTTCTATCCATTGCAGCAGCCAAAGGATGGGAAGTTCACCAGATGGATGTGAATAATTCTCTTCTTCGTGGTGATATTTCAGAGAAGATATACATGGAGGAGCCATAGGGGTTCATTCAAAACTCATCTTTAGTATGCAGACTGGATAATTCACTCTATGGTCTCAAGAAATCACCTAGATCATGGTATGAAAAGATGGATTCTTATCTGCTTTCACATGATTTTGTTAGATGTAAATCTGATTTCAATGTTTACATGTCGAGGAATATTGACTCTTTGATGATTTTAGTACTCTATGTTGATGATCTTTTGATGACTGGTAGCTCTACTTCGGCCATTGTTGTGGTCAAAGATATTTTTCATGACAGGTTCTCTATGATGGACATGGTTCCACTTCACTTCTTTCTTGGTCTTGAGATCATTTAGGATGCTTCTGGCATTCAAATTTCTTATGTTAAGTATGTCGGGGCTCTTTTGTTAGAGTTTCTTTATTTACAAAGCAACAGAGTTACCAATTTCTTCTACTTTTTTAACATTAACTTATATGTCATGTACTAAGCAATAGCATCATAAACAAGAGACAAAATAACACAAGAGATTTATCCTAGGAAAACCCCAAATGGGGGAAAAACCCAACAACCTTTATTAGATAGATTTCATTCACAAAGCAAGTCCAATCACGAACCAACAGATAAACCCTAGCACAAAGGCTAGCTCAAAATACAACCAGAAATACCACTCCAGCTGTAGCCGCACCACCATATAGTGGTAGTGCACAAGAGAGAGAGAGAGACCACAAAGACTGAACAAGAATAACCTCTTCCACTACAGCTATTGTGGCACCTTCCTCAAACTTGTGCCTTCCTTCTGAGTGAATGAGAGTGTGTGAGTGAGTGTGTCCAAATGAGCTAAGGCGCCACCTATTTTTGGTCTTCGTGTCCTCTTTACTGGGCCGACTTCTCTTCTGGAAAGGTGTCACTTCATTGTTATTTATTCTTCTGGGTCGACTTCTACTCTGGGGTATTTCCACATCTGTTCAATGGTTCTCTTGCTTCTGTAATATTCTTCTTGTCTAAGAAAGGTCATCTAGGAGGGAAAGTACCTCTCGCATCTACCAAAACATCAACACTCCCTGTTAGCTAGGGAGGTATCTTTCACAATGTCTTCATCTAGTATTCCACTAACTACTTTGCAATCAGCTAGTAGCACACAGCTACTAGCATGCCATTGGTAGCTCAAATAATCCAACATGGCATCCAAGACTATATTGCAATCATCCACTAGAACACAACTACCCATACTATCTAGTAGTACATAACTACTACCATAGCACAGTAGTACACAACTACTTCCATAGTCCTCCTAACTATGATGCGATCAAATAGTAGTACACAACTACTTCCAAGCAGTCGGGTAGTCTCCATGGAAATTAGTAAGTAGTGCACAACTACTACAATTGCATCCAATCTGTTGCCAAACAATAGTAGTACATCACTAATGTCCAATGGTACACAACCACCACCAGTGGAACACATCCATCATAGTAGCACACATCTATTGTTCAATGATACACAATCATTGCCAGTGGAACACATCCATCGTAGTAGCACATAGCTAATTTCTAGTGATACACAATCACTACCAGTGGAACACATCCACCGTAGTATCACATAGCTATTATCGAGAGACACAAGGTATTTATCTTGAAATCAACTGGTAGCTACGCAAGATACCACCATGTAGTCCAACAATATCTATGATTATGCAGCAATCAACTAGTAGCACACAACTATTACCGTGCCATCGACCATAATCACAGTCTGCAATCTCTGTGACTATGTAACAATGAACTAGTAGGACACTGCTACTACCATGCCATCAGCCATAGTCATAGTCGATGGTCTCTATAACTATGCAGCAATCAGCTAGTAGCACACAGCTACTACCATGCCATCATCCATAGTCACAGTCTCATACAGTAGAATGGAGCTACTCCCATAGTCCTCGCAACTATGTGTGTGATATTTCTTCTCTCATCGGGTCTAATAGTGCATTACCCCCTTAGTCACCTCACATGACTAATCTAGGCAACCCCTGGCCAAAGGGGTTGGCCGACAAGAGGATAAACAACACACCTCCCTCTCAACGAGGCTAGACATTCTACATCATGCTAATCTTGTCTCTAGAATATTCATACTTCACTCTAGATAGAGGCTTGGTGAGAATGTCTGATATTTTCTCATATGTGAATATGTATTGGATATCTATAGCTCCTCTATGAATCATGTCTTGGATGTAATGATATTTGATCCCTATGTGCCTTGACTTTTCATTAAATACAGGGTTCACGCAACCTTGATTGTCATATTGTATCAAAGTTGGCTCCAAATCTAGATCAAATATCCTTGCAAGCAACTTTCGAAGACACACTACTTCACGACTTGCGACACTAGTTGTGATATACTCTGCCTATGTTGTACTAAGTGTCATTGATGTCTGCTTCTTGCTTAGCCATGACATCATACCTAATCACAAACTGAAGCAGCATCTGGATGTGCTCTTCTGGTCCACTGCACTCCCTGCCCAGTCAGAGTCTGTATATCCCTACAACTTTACATCTCCACCTGAGACTTATCTCAATCCATATCCAATTGTACCATGTAGGTACCTCAACACATGTTTTTCTGCCATCTAATTTACATGTATAGGTTCAACCATGTACTAAATCAAGGCATTCACTGCAAAGCATATGTTCAGCTTGGTGTTAACTGGGTATAACAAGGATCTAATCAGTTGTATGTACATCGTGGGATCCACCAGATCTGAAGATGAATCACTCAAGATCTTCAAATTTTTCAACTAAAGTGTGGCCATAGACTTGCAGTCCATCATCTTGAGTCTCTGCAGGATCTCAATAGTATATTTTCCCTAGCTAAGAGAAAATCTCATCTAGTCTCTTCCACACCTCCAATCCCATCAAATCCATATCCTTCATTTCGAACTTTAAAGTGAGTTCCCTCTTGCACCCATCTGTGAGCTTCTCATCCCCTATAAGAAAACGGGTTATCCACATATAGGATCAATGGGAAACCATTCCCAAGCTCATCCAGTAAGTGACTAATCTAGCATATCATGCCCTAGGTTCCTTCTTAGGCCCATACAAATGCTTCTTTAATCTGCAGGCATGAGACTCCTTCTCGTGTATCTTGTGGTTTCTCTATGTACACTTCTTATGTCTACTAGAGCAAGTGCATCATCATAATATTCTCCCTCTTTCTAGGAGAATCTTCTGGCCAAAAATCAAGCTTTGTACATTTATATGCTGCCATTTGCAGCTTGATCTTGTAGATCAACTTGAAAGTCACCACTGACTTCCCTTCTGGTCTCAGAACCAAGGAAAAATACATATCTCAGTCCTTCTGACTAGCTTCCTCCTCTGTCACTGAAACAAGGGAATCCTCTCAAGAGGTCTCATATCTCCTCGAAGTCTATGAAGCTTTGATCTAGCCTCCTGTCTGTCAATCCTAGAAGACGTCTTTGAATATGAGTAGGAATAGTTTATGACTGAAAGTATCTAAGAAACTGACTCTCTCTAAGATCATGCTCACTCTAAGTTTGCATGCTCCCTCTAAAGCTTGACTCCTTCTGAGTCTATATAATCTCTGGAGCCATTTGCTCCCTCTGCATGTGTTGACCCCATCTGAAGTTTGATCTCCTATGAACTATCCTAGGGAGGTTGCTCCTCCCTACTAGGTCCTGAGGGTTGACTCCCTCTGAGCTGGTACTTAATGGGGTCGCCTACCTCACCACTAGTGGAGCCATCAGCTCCTCCTCATGATATGGCTCATCAATGCCATATATCTGTATCTCCTTTGCATTATGAAAAGTATCATGGGACCATGATGGTATCTTCTTGGTCACTGTAACAATTATGGGTAGGCCCTTCTAGCTCTACTAACTCTTCCTGGTGATTTTAAGAGAGATCAACTGAACTAGAGGGATTTGTATGTTCATATTTGGAGCCTTATGCTCCTTACAATCGATCTCCATATGAGATACTCTATATCCGCAGAAGTACCCTTCTTGCTAGAAGGTTCTAACTTTGTCCTCTTCTCCTTCAGTAGATGGATGTGCACAACTCTATGTTTGGATAGTCTTCTCAATGTCTCAGCTAGAGACCATCTAAAATATTGCCTCCTATAAGCATCATTATATCTCTCAATCAAAGCTATTACCTGTGACCTACCCGAAACAAGAAACAAAAACAACAACATCTCCATGGTAACCTCCATGGAATTTACAAGATAACCTACCTGGAACAAGCTCAACAACCAAGAACATCTCCTAGAGGAGATAGATTTATCTTGTAAACAAGTGAATTATTAATATGATAATTTGCTTAATGCTAGTCGTACCAACAATAATCAAGTGTTACTAAACTAGCAATAGCAATAGCAATAATAGAATTCTAAATATTGTTATTCTAGTTACAACACTTACTTAAACTGCAGCAATATAAAATATCAAACCTGATATGCAAACCTGGAGTTTAGTTGCTATTGTCCCACCTGAGTTGTTTTCTATAGTTTCCTTAGTCATGTGCTTGGAAACACCACTAGATAAAAAACATACTCTTCATACTTTGACTTCTTCCCTTCAACATATGTTGCATGTGCATGGTGCTTCTTTTTTCCCTTTTCATGTTTAAGAGGACATTGTGCGGCATAATGTCCCATCTCCTTACAGTTGTAGCATCTGATATTTGATGCATCCTTCTTATAATGTGGTCTCTTATATTTCTTTGGACTACCTTCTTCCCTTTCTTTCCATTTCTTCACTTGAGCAGCAAGGGATTTATTTTCGTCATCATTTGTCTTATGTGACTTGGATATCAATCTTGATTCCTCTTGGGTGCAGTCTACCCATAACTTGTTAAACTTGGGAAATTTGCTTCTAGAGAAAATCCCTTAAACGAATGGATCCCAAGAGGAAGGAAATTCATTGAGTGTAGTATTCACAAGTTCAGTGTCATCTACTAGATCTCCAATGGCTGCTAACTGGTCTTTGATCTGTGATATCCTCATG
>JASDQU010687523.1:29809-41786 GCA_032191745.1 Picea mariana
AGTATCTGAATTCATATTCTCCATCCAATCTATCCTCAACTCTCATACTGGTTGACTTTTTTGCCGGTAGAAACCCTAGATCTAAGAAATTTCAAATTTTCGAATTTCACCAAACTGGAGACTAAAGGTTGCAGGAGGTGAACTAGGGTAGGGAGAACTTCCAAGTGAAATAATTATCCCCAACAACCTTGAGATATTTCTCAATGAGCTTGACAAAGAGAGTGTGATGCAGCGGCAAGGTCTTCCTTCCAGTGGTCAAATTGTTCTGAAGGTAACCAACTATGATACCATGTTAGAGTTTCTTTACTTACATAGAAATAGAGTTACCAATGTTCTTTTACTTCTTTAACATTAACTTATATATCATGTACTGAGAAATAGAAGCATAAACAAGAGACAAAAGAACACACGAGATTTATCCTGGGAAAAACCCAACAACCTTTCTTAGATAGATTATGTTCACAAAGAAAGTCCAATCATGAACCAACAGATAAACCCTAGCACAATGGCTAGCTCAAAGTACAACTAGAAATACCATCCCATTTGCAGCACCACCACCATACAGTGGTAGCACACCTTTACCAAGTGTAGCGCACAAGAGAGAGAGATACCACAAAGACTGAACAAGAATAACCCTTGCCACTGCAATTGTTGTGTCACCTTCCTCAAATTCGCACCTTACTTCTGAGTGGATGAGAGTGTGTGAGTGAGGGTGTCCAAATGAGATAATTTGCCTCCTATTTATAGTTTTCTTGTCCTCTTTACTGGGCCGACTTCTCTTCTAGAAAGGTGTCACCTCATTGTTCTTTATTCTTCTAGGCCGACTTCTCTTCTAAAGTATTTCCGCATTTGTTCAATGGTTCTCTTGCTTCTAGAATCTTACTCTTGTCTAAGAAAGGTCGTCTAGGAGGGAAAGTACCTCCCACAGCTACCAAAACATCAACAACTTTTGGATAGATTCTACATGACAGAATGTAAGTTTGCACCTACACCCTTCTTATATGGGATCATACTTAAGGATGGCGAGTATACACCATTAGTGGACAACACTTTGTATCGACAATTAGTGGGAAGTATTTTGTATCTCACCCACACCCGTCTGGATATCTCATATGTAGTAGGAGAAGTTTCCAAATACATGCAGGAGTCCCATGATCTGCAGTAGAATGTTGTCAATCACATCCTCACATATGTTCAGGCCACCATGAGTTATGGGATTCACTGTGCAGTTGATTATGCATTATATCTCATAGGATTCACATATTCAGATTGGGTTGGTGATCGCACAAATCTCAAGTCCATTTCCAGGTACACTCTCAGTTTGGGGTCAGGCCCTATTTGCTTGTCAAGTAAGAAACAATCACATATTGTTTTATCTTCCGCAGGGGCCGAGTACAGAGGAGTAGTCAATGGTGTCATTCAAACACTTTGGATTCAACACTTCCTTACCAAGATTGGTATCTAGTTTCACTATCCAACTATCATATGGTGTGATAATCAGAGTACAATAATATTTTAAAGAGATCCAATACAACGGCAGCGAAGCAATCACATTGAGGTCCACATGCATTTCATCAGATATCTAGTACATGACAGGATCATTGATCTGCAGTTTTTTCCTTCCTATGAATAGACTATCGACATCTTCACCAAGACCTTCACTGGGATGAAGTTTCAAACTTTGCAGGGTCATCTTGGAGTGAAGAAAATGATTTCTTAGCAACTTCCTTTTCTTCTTTTGATACATTGTCTTTTGAGGGGGGGTTTTGTTCCCATGCGGTTTTCCCTCTTTCCTCGTTTTTTATTCAGTGTTCATTAGTTGCATTGTACATGAGTACCTAATATGGCCTAGTTGTCGGGACTAATTTTTTATTACTCCATAGTGATTTTCAGGAGGGGTGTTGGAAATATTTTTATTTTTGAATCACTAGTTCACTATTAGTTAATTGGAGCTAGTTCTATTTTAGACCATCACTTTTATGCATGCATTCCTAAGCAAAGCTCACTGCTAGGTCGCTTTTCTTAATTATGGAATGTTCTTTCCTATATGATTGTATATCACTCATTCATTGTAAGGATATTGATTAGCTCATTGGAGTAGTGTGAATATATTTTCTCATTCTTCCATATTGAATATCTCATACTTTTCTTGATAATCTTTTTTTGTACTTGCTTTAGCTAGGTCTCCTATGCAGGTTTCAATGAAACATTCACACACTGGTGCTTGACTAATCTTACTTTTCATCTCATCAAATGACTTATGTTGATTCTTCCCCTACTGGAAACTCTTACCAATGGTTGTTATGGTGTGGAGTGGTGCAACTACCACTGAAAAATGAAGCTATGAATTTCCGCAAGTATTGTGTTTCCCCAACAAAGCTCTTAAATTTAGTGGCATTTGTAGGAATTGGCCATTTCATGATGGCCTCCATCTTTGTGGGATCTATATTGAGCTTCCCTCTAGTGATCACATACCCCAAACACACCAAAGAATGTTGAGAAAACTCACATTTCTTGAGATTGGCCAACAGTTGGTGCTTTTTCAGAGTCTCTAACACCTACATAAGATGCAAGATGTGCTCTTCACAATTATCACTTTAAACTAGTATATCATCCAAATAGACAATAACAAATGAATCTAGATAAGGGCATAAAACATCATTCATTAGTCTCATAAATGTAGATGGTGCATTGAATAAACGGAATGGCATAACCAACCACTCATATAAACTTTTCCTTGTCTTGAAGGCAGTCTTCCAGGTATCTTCTTCTTTGACTTATACCTAATGATATCTCGATTTCAAATCCAACTTAATGAAGTACTTGGCATGCTATAGTTGGTCCAATAGATCATCGATCATGGGTAGAGGGTATCGATTCTTCAATGTAATCTTGTTCAATGCCCTATAATCGATATACATTCTCTAAGTCCCATCCTTCTTGGTACAATTATGATTGGTGACCCACAACGTGAGGTACTTGGTCAAATCACACCTTTCTCCACCAACTGTTTCAATTGCTTCTTCACTTCATTCGCTTATAGAATAGACTGTCTATACATCCCAATATTTAGCAATGTGGAGTCTAGCAATAATTGTGTTTCGTGCCCTACATCCCTCTTGGGTGCTATCCCTTTAGGCTCCTTAAAAATTCCTTTGTATTCCTATAGAAACTCCTTCAAATGATGTTTTTTCTTTTTAGTACACCCCTCCACAGATGCCTTCACTCTCATTGGCTCATCATCAAATTGATTTTCTCTTAAGAAAAGAAACACATATTTCTTACGAGAAGTAATCAAATTCTTGTCTTGGTTGGCACTTACCATTGAGATATTTGACTTTCCTTTATGCGTGTTGATGATGTAGGACTTCCCATCCTTGATCATTCGGTACTGGTTGGCTCTCTGCATGAAGATCACATCCCTCATATACAAGTAGGGACTTCCAAACACTACTCCACATACATCAAGGGGTACTACATCCAATTCCACTTCATCAATAAAATTAACACTTATAATAAACCGAATCTGACAATGTCTCATTACCTTTATCTTTACATCCGTGTTTATCCAACTTAATGGATAGGGTCTAGGATGATCGTTAACCTTCAATCCAAGCTTTCTGACCAGATCCACTACTATGAGATTAGTCTGTGAACTAGAGTCAAACAAAGCATCTATCTTGGTCTTCTTGACTTGAATATTGACGTGGAAGAGCTTGGTCATCTCCTTCTCTTCCTGGTGATGAAGGCTACTCAAATTCACCTCCTTCTGCATAGATGTCCAGACAATATTTTCATTCACATCAGAGCTAATTTCAACATGATTGCTTGAATATTTGGCTAGAAGGTTCTTTTTCTTTTCATCATTCTTGTGATTCTTCGAGTTCATCTATGGATGTAGTTTCCAACACTTTTCCTCAGTGTGGCCATCAATGTTGAAATGATTGCAACGGTTTCTAGGATCCTTGCATTGATGTGCAGTGGTTTTCGTCTTCTTATCCTTTCCCCCTTTTAACTTCTTCTTCCTCTCCTTGGAAGCTTCCAGGTGCTCTTTTTGCTTCGAACCACTTGGCTTCCCCTTCTTTTGGCCTATGTTTTCTAGGTATTATGTATGTACACACGCCTCATCTATTGTCATTGGCTTGAAAAGAATCACCTACTTTCATAAATGATTGTGTAAACCCCTTAGATACTTGAGGAGTACATATGGGTTGATATCTAGCATGATGGCCATATTTCTAAACTCAATGGTGTACTCTCATACACTCTGCCCCTGCCTTTGCCTGAAGTAGTGCCACTAGATCCATTGGTCCTCTACATACCCAATAGGGTAGAATTGGGAATTGATGATGGTTTTGAATTCCTCCCACCTAGTTACCAGCATATCACCCTCCAGCCTAAGTGTTTCTGTATGGATTTCCCACCAGTTTAAAGCATGGCCCTCTAACTTCAATCTAGTAAATGAAATCTTATAATCTTCATCTATATGGCGAATGATAAAATAAACTTCTATTTGTTGCAACCAATGATTCAGTTAATGCATCGATCTCACCTTGGTATGGATTTATGTCCACTTTTGGTTCCATATTGAATAGGGATTGTGAAGGGTTAGCGCCACTCGAACTCGACTGCTCTTTCTCAGGTTCTTTCCGTCACTCTTTTCATAGGACTTCTTGATCTCTCGATTTCCTCTTTGATTTGATCTTTGAGTTGGAGCCTCTGTCATCTTTGAATGGTCTGAGATTTCTTGCTAGAGACTCCATGAGGAGGTTCATATTGCGACTGATTTTGGCAACTTGCGCTTCCAACCTCTCAAATCTCTCTTCTACAAGATCTCAAGGGTTATTATGAACAAACTCGTCCAACATGTCTAGGGTTTTTGCGGCTTCTCTTTAAGTCAATTCCTGGATCCTGCAACTTCCCAAAAATACCCAAAAGAAAAACCTGTGTTGATACGATTATGATCTATAAACTGCAATGGATATTCCACTGGAACAATTTTTCACAACATATCTCATAAATAAAACCGAAATCTACACTATGAGGGTCAAATTCCTTTAGATTTTGGAATGTTTAGTTATTGATTGTATGCTTATGCATGAAATAGATAAAATGTGTAAAATAGAGAACAGTAAAATAAAATCACACACCATCCACAAAATAACATAGATATTTTCTCTAGGAAACCCTTACGAGAGAATACCCAACTAGAAGGTGAGGTTACTCTGCTCTCTCTTCTCTAGTATGGAAATAATGCAAGTACAAAAGAGAAGGCACTCTCTATGGAGTTACCTAAGACCAGTGGCCTATTAGGATGCTACAAAACATTAACCCCCTCTTTTATGCTCTCTAATTTCCCACTCTTAGTTTCTCTACTCTACTATGGAACAAAAATAGGATAACGTAGAATGGAACCCCTTCTCCTCCTAGTGGCCCGATATTTAACATAACTTGATAGTCATCTAGGGGTAGGGTTTTGACTTCCTCAACCCTCAATTGTGATAGGGTTTTGGACCTTCTAGAATATTCTTGATATTGCATATGTGCATAGCCCCATATGCATGAGTAACAGGGGATGATGTGGCATCCTCTCGTGCCATGGTGGTCAACATGGTAGGTCAACTTGTGGGAGGCATAACTTTTGCATACGAACTCTGATTGACGTGATTTTCACACCATTGGAAAGGTACCATTATATAGAATAACGTCACAGGGTCTTCTCTTTGTTGGGAAAGTTTTAACCCCCAAAAATGTCGTTTAATGCCTCAAAATGTCCCTGGAAGGTTTCAAACCCCAATTTTCCAAACTGGGACCTATTGTTGACCCTGCACGTCGATTCCTCCACTTTTTTCCACTTCGAAAGCATCAAGATAGATGAAAAATAATATAATGATCCAATATGGATCACTGGAACCTCTTGAATGACACCATCCAATGGGCTATGTTGTTCATTGAGTCGCTACAGCGTGGTGACACTAAGTGGCTTTGTGAGAGGAGAGAACAATACCATTGAACACCACCTTTGGCTTCTTGAGAGGAGACAAGAATACCATTGAACGCCACCTTTCGCTTCTTGAGAAAAGAGAAAAATAAAAATACCATTGAAGGACATGTGCAAACATATGCAAAGTGTCACCTTTTGGCGTTGTCAAAGGAGAGAAAAATATTGTTGAAAGACAAAGCGTTGCTTTTTGGCATTGTGAGAGGAGAGAAAAGTACCATTGAAAAACACATGCAAATGCAACCCACTACCTTTTGGCATGTTGAGAGGAGAGAAAAGTGGTGTTGTCTAAATGTTCTACTTTTTGGCAATTTTCACCCGAATCGAGTGACATAAATATAGGCAAAATTGCAATTTCCTATTGTTTAAATTGTATTTCTAAATACATAAATGGATTCAACGTCCTAAAAATTCCATGGGGCACTCAGATTATACATACTTAACCACTGAAATCTATAGATCCAACAATTTCTCTCCAGATTTAGGGCAAAATGAACCGGATAATATCCCCGGAAAAGAGCCAAAACATAGAACGTTTTGACTATGGTGAGAAAAATAGTATTTTCAGCATGTATGATGGTCTATGGGACTATGTATTAATTTTAAAATTGAATATTAAAGGCACATATTGTTTTCTAGCCTCAAGGTCATCTTTTCTTCTCACAGTCACCACAATCAGGTCCCAACAGTTGCAGCAGCAAATACTTTAACATATATGCCCCTTGCCTTGCTCTCCAAGGGTGAGGTTCTATATGTCACGATGCATTTCCCATTCAATCCTATGTGGGATTCCTGAGATGATGATGTCATTGAAAGTTATGATTGAGTGGAATGCACCATTCTGGAGATTTTAGTTTCTTTTACCTTCGGTCACTATGGAAGCCTTCATTTCTAGTTGCTAGTAATCTTTTCTGAAAACTTTCATTTCTGCTTGCTAGTAATATTTTCTACATTTTGGTTCTAGATTGAAATACTACATATTTTTCGTAGGGATTCTTTGATGAAGAGACGTCCTAGCTTCCCCATGTCCTTGTTGTTGTGGCAATAGCAAATGCTAAATAGTTTGCTAAAATAAAGTTTCATTTATGTTGCATCATTGTTGTTAAGCAATTCACTAAATGAGTTTCGTTGTAGCATTATTTAGTGGTATTTTTCTTCTTTGTTACTCTCAAGATAAAATGACTATATCTATTTAAAAAGCTGAGAGATTCAAGATACAAGGTAAAAAGAAATATTTTTTGAAACAATCTGATTTCATTTTTCATTTTCGATTGCAAATATAATATATTTGTCTATATCAATGGCATGTGTAGAGCTCAAATTTCGAACCCCAAGACTCGTAATAGTAATCCCTAAGTTCTATGATACATCCACAAAGAGGTATACAATAGATGGTTCTAGTAAGTTGGATTTCAGATATGATGACTTATTCAAATTGTTTACATATATGTGCATGGACTATGCAATGCAAATTGAGCAGGTTTGAATCGTATAACATACCCAGATCATTCCATGCAAAACTTTATAATAACTTGAACTTTTTTGTTTATCTATTATTTTATTATTTTGCAATCAGAAAATCTAATTCAAAAGATGTGGTTGAAGGTCATTATTCAAGAAAGGCAATGCCTAAATCTTAAAAACTTTGTTGATAAAATGCTTTGTAGTTCACCATCCATTATTCCAAACTCAAAAAATGTAAGTTTAGTTAGAGTTACAGTTAGTATACTTATTTTAACAAAATTCAAGATTAGAATAGTTTAAAGTTTGTATATTGATTAATTTCTAGTTTCTAAATGCCCATGGGAAGATTCTTGACACTAATAGAGATTCTAATGCCAAAGCAAAAAATTAATTAAAGCACCCAAGCAAGATTTATACCTCAGGATTTCTAAGAATTATGTTGGTCAGTGGTCCAAGCTCAAAAGGTAAAACTTCATATAATATTTCTTGTAGGTTGCAAGTACCAGGAAACAATAGACTGATAATGGTTGGTCCCAAACCCCTGAAAACCTATATTCTCTTATTTCCTCGAAGTTAAATTTCACTTACTTTTCATAGACAAATAATGATCAAAATGTCTCTATCATGGATTACTAACATGAAGATAATAATGGATGACAAGAAAGCAGCAAGGCATGGCCAAATTTGGATTTCAATACACTAGATATACCCTATATCTCTATTTTTATGCAACAAATAGAAGTATTAGCAAGAAGCCAATCTAACAACTAATATAATGTTCCTTTGCTTACATACACAGTGGTATCTAACCACATTTTCCATCCGTAGGCACCCCGATCATCAATATCTTTATTTTCAAATGCATTGGTGATTCCTTTAAATAGTTAGCAATATCAATAGCATTATGTTTGACCTCTTCTTCCACCTTTCTTTATGTTTTTTTGTTTCTTTCCTTGTGCCTTTTCATTAAATAGACTCGTTTCTCTTGAATACCTAGGTCAATTAAACATCAAATTTAAAATAAATATTGCTTTGTGAAGTGCAGGTGCCACGGGCGTGACATTAACTAGTTCCCATAAAGGATCAAAGTGTTGGGATAGGATCAAACCTAGACTTTTAACATTGCTGCAATAGTCAAACAAGCGAGAATTATGGTTGTATCGACTGCTCCATTTCATCAGATACTAGGGGACACATACTTCTGGAAATAAAGGCAATGTGGATGGCTGAATTGTTTCCAAAAGGGAACTACTAGGGTCCCCCTTTTACCTCTCGAGGCCTTTCTCGCTCGATAAATAAGGGTTATAAGGAAGGGGATTCTCATTGATGGCTTCAATATGCACTCTTGCATCCATCAGCTACTTTCAAATATCCTCCAAGTGCCCTTAGTACAGGGTCGTGGCATTCTTGTGTCACTCAAAAAAAAATCAAATTGATTTTCTCTCTAGCTAATGCATGCAGGTCACCATGGGATGAGACATCAATTGCATATACTGCAATGTCCCTGCATAGACTATAGACTATAGCATCCTTACATCAACTGCATTGACTGCAGTGTCCCTTTGTCTTTTTGTCACTTTAGAAATATAACAACAACGAACATGGCTATTCCTTTAATTTTTTAAAATTTACATTTTTAAATCATTTGTTTGTCTTTGGAAAATAGAGAAAAAAAAATTGAACACACCAAGGCTAATTAAGTCACATCACTTTCCCTAAGCCAATCAAAAAATTCAGATATTAAAACTACAAAATATAAAAAAAAATATTCATTTTTTCAAAATAATAAATGTTTTTTGCAAAAATTTGGCAAGGGGCAAAGTAATAGTAATAGTGAGTCCATGAATATTGACTGAGTACCAAAAACTATAAGCAGGGACTAAAACTTCTCTTTTGAGGCCGTCATCTTCATGCAACAACCAAAAATTGTCATCAATTCCTAAAACTTGTTTTAGTTACAATTAAAGTATAATTATTCATTAAAATATGATTGTTCATTGTTTTATTTACAATTAAATTATGATTATTCATTAGGTGTACCAAAAATATATTTTCATGCAACCAGATAATACAACGATGCTTAATGCATCCACATACATTTTATGTTAGATCCTATCATCTTTTAGTAATCGTTTTTTTTACCCATAAAATAGCGCAATGTTTTAGATAAGGTCGTCACATTCCATTAAACTTATGATTTACTTAAAAATTATACTTTTTGAATTTTTTAATTTCTCATATTTATTTGTATTCGTTATAATAAAGACCCATATAATATCCTTTATATCTAAATTATATAAAATAAATGTATTTATTATTGTTGCATAATCAAAATAGTCATATATGAAATATAGACATATATGAAACAAGTGTTGCATGGCAGCGTAGTCCCTGTCAGGTTGGAATGGGAATAAATGCATTGCTATGGAGGGATCGAGGGAGAAATAGAAGTTTGAAATAGCAGAGATACGTGAGAAGCAGCTTGAAGTACAGGTGGTATCCATGTAGAGGATGACTCGTGCCAGTGTGTCACGTGCCAACCATAAGACATTGGGTGGGTAGATGACCCCCAAAGAACCTCCAGAATTAGCTAATCATAATATTATATTAATATGTGGTTAATATGCGAATGAGGCAGTTTTTTCTTGGGGTGTGTACAATTCAAACATGGGACTTAGAAAATTTATGTGTCAATGAATTGAAATAAAGGTTCCTGGAAAAAAGGACCAGGAATCACACACATTAAACATTGAAATATAATAAACATAATTTCATGACATACAACATAGTTGAAGAAAAACAATTAGCATTCTGAAAGCAACCCACAAAAATTAGCATTCCAATAGTGTGAAATTTATCAAAAATTAATAATTTATGTTACATATTTCTGGAATCTATTCACACTGTCGAAATTGTTCCCGAATTAGTTTTCTTTGAAATATATCAAAAATTAATAATGTTTGTTACATATTTCTGGAATCTGTTCCATATTTCTGGAAATTTAAATGTGTTTGTCATACAGAATGGGATTGGGGCTCCCTCGGACCATAAAAAAAATAAGTACAAGAAATAGGATTGTAGAAAGAGGAAGTGCACAACAATAGAGAGGAAGACCTGAAAAGAAGAAATTGGAAGTTATGAGTCTTTGGTTAGAGATTTATATTTAAAGAGGTAGAATAATTGGATTGATAAAGAAAGCAAGATGTGATCAGTATAGACTTACTATGAAGCTGATGCATTTTTGTTGCTCTCGTCGATGGCCATTGGAATCGTGCCAACCGGTTGTTCGGTTGTTTCCCTTCGTCGATGAGCTTGTCCATTCTCCTTTGGAACCATTCTTCAATGTAGTTTCTCATGGGGGGCACATTGATTTCATCCGGGATTTCTATGTCGAAAAGCTCGTTTTCTAATTTCCTTAGATCCATAGAAATATTATGCAGAGTCTATTGAATTTCTTCATTGTGTGCCGAATAGTACACTAGCCAGTTCTCAACATCATCTTCACCATATTCAAGGATGTCGTAAAACTTTTCTAAAGATAGCCCTTTAAAATATCAAGTTGTTCATCAAAGGCTTGCTTGGTTAAGGACAAGAATTTGAGGATTAAGTTTGGGTCTTGAACCTCATTGGTACTTCCGTCTAAGTCTATTTGGGTTAGGTTTCTGAATAATTGTTATTTTTTTGATATGGCTTGTTTACATGATTCGACAATGAGCTACAGATTCTTAACTTTCTCTTTCCAGCATGCTTTTAATTGTTTGATCCACTTTGGGGAGGGGAGATCCTCTTGTCTTCTTTTCAGATCTGAGTTGTTGATGGCATGGTTGGAAAAAGGGATAACCATCTATAGATAGAAACGTTCTTCATTTTTTAAATTCGTTTGCAAATCTTCGTGCAAATCATTTTCGCTTGTTTGAAAGGAAGCTATATTTTGTGATGTTTCCTAGGATTCAGTAATTAGCTGCATTCTTTTCCTGATATTCTTCTCTACGTAGCCTCTACAGGATGTAAGGAGGCTTAACTTGGCTGCAGGGGTGGCAGGCACGATTTTTGCTAAAGGACTGGAAAACACTGGGGTAGGAATGAAAGCCTCCTCCAATTCCTTGATTCGGTCGTTCAGTCTGGCATCAATTCCTCCAATGGAATCATCAAGAGAATTAGCGGTTGCACGATGAAATCGGGAGATTTGGGATGACTGCATTTTCCTAAAGTTAATCTCTGAAAGATATTTCCCTTTCTTATTTGTTACATCTCTCTTTTCAATAATTAAATTTTTAGATTGGTTGTCAAAAACAACGCTCTGGAATACGAAGGATCCATCTTCGTCAAAAATGTAGGTCTCAACTATTTCCATTGTTGAACTATGGTGCATCGCTTCTGCGGGCGAATCAACTTTGCGGAACATGTTAAGTACCTGAATACCTGAATACAAAATATCACAATAGATCCAAAGATATCTGAATATAATCACCACACAAGATATATGAAACCATATAGAAAACCACAACTTTA
>JASDQU010687524.1:2053-14599 GCA_032191745.1 Picea mariana
ACTTCCTTAGAGGTTTTATATGGAAACAATGATAATTCTCCTTCTTTGTCTTGTGCACAATTTGGATTTCTATTGTGGGATCAAATTAAATAATCAATCAAAAATAATATTGTAAATATAATATCTCCTTTTGTAACCATTCACTTGTTCATTTACTTATTCCAATTTAGCATCAAAATGTTGAGTGCCAAAATTTTCATCGATTTGGTCACATGGAAAACCAATTTTTTGATCTCCATCTTTGTCAACATTGAGGCAACAATAATCATTCATTAGAAAAATTCTCTCCACTAAATAATCTTTCAAGATTAAATATTCACCATCGGTGGTCGATCTACATTTGGAAATGGTCATCAATATCCAAGCAGTTAAATCAGTCTTACTGTAGAATTATCTCTCAAGTAAAGACATACCTTGCACCAGATATCCATTTAATATCCTTTAACCTTAAAAGTGGGGATAAACACAAATGAAAATTGAGTCAATGACTCCCAAATGGTACCCTCTTACAATTTAAAGGGTTGGGTAAACTAATGAGTGAAGATAGTTTCTCGTAAATTGAAACCACCAATCAAGTGAAAATAACCTCAAACATAACCTCTCAACTTATTACTCTTGAAAATAACCTCAAATATAACCTACTAACCTATTATATTATCAAACTCAAACATAATCTCTAAACTTATTACTCTTGAAATGTTGCAATGTGACATTTCATTGATGTGAAACATATTATTATTTTTAAAATGTTATAATATGTCATAATATTTAAATAAACATCTTAAAATATTATAGTTGAAATGTCAATTTTTTTGAGATGTCATATAACATTGAAATCAGGCATAATACCCACCTCTTTATGTCACATTGTGACTTATTATTGAATTCAACCTGAATGGGATATAATATTATTATCCCCCATGATATCATAATGTGATATAATATTGTTGTGATCCATTTTATTAAAAGTTGACTTTAATTGTTGCAATATGACATGATTTTGAAGTCATGATTTTGAATGATCACAAAAAATATATAATCGCAATGTTCAATTAATTATATTATGACTAATAATAAAGTACCTATATTATATCTATTATATCTATTTATTGAATTATTAAAATATTGCAACATTAAAAAAAGTCATATTATCAACTTTAAACAAAATCTCTTACGTAAATACACCTAGCACAACCACATGATTGTAGGATGTGGTTGATGAACATCGAAAGGAAATTTAGATATAATAAGGTTTCTAGAATTAGTATAAATTTGTTGAGAGTGATACAAACCCTAATCCTAATATAATCTTAATTTTAATAATGTATTAATTATTTTCAAAATTATTATGGTTTTTTAACATCATGAATTTTTTATAAGCTTCCCATGCACACATGCAACATATAGGTAAAGAAGTCTCCACACACACCATTATTAAAAAAAACTCTCTCACTTAGCATCAATGAAGTTTAAAGAAGTTTTGCTAGGAGCATGATTTCTAAGTCTCCACTCACGCAACATTAATTTAAAAGAAACACATACAGCTCGTAAAAGGTAGATCTCACACTAGCGTCACCACTAACAACGCACACACCTCAGCTTATATCACCATTATTAAAAAAACAATACTCACATTATTCTTTTTGTATTTCATAATAACTGTTGAAATACAAAATGTGCGAGGAACATAAATCATGGGTGGTTACTAAGATTATTGTCTGGTTATTACTCATATGCAATGTGCTTGACATCGCTCCAAGCTATTATTTTTCTATGGGTATCGATTATAATTATTTTATGTAATGTAGATAATTTTTTATTCTTATCTTACAACATGGTAGCATTCGTTCCAGGGCACTAACCCAAAGACTATGTATGAATTGGACGAAAATTGTATTGGAAAATCCAAGACATTTTTATGCAGAAAACCCGTCTTTTTGCATTGGAAAATCCCAGACATATTTATGTAGAAAACCGATCTTTTATGAGCTTCTTAGCCATGAAAACCTTGAGATGTGAAGCTGCGCTATTAGATGTATAAATGGATGACACAAACAGGGAAAAAACATGATTGCAAAATTCACCTGGAAATTCTAAATAATGACGCTCTCAATTAATTATCCCTCCTTGAGTTTTTGTAGAAAACGTTACAGAGATCGTTGCCTAGCAATATGTTATCTTCACACTTGCAATTCAAGAACCCATAAATAATTCGTTTTTAATAACTTAACTAATTTTAATCTCTATAACTTCACCATTTAAAGTAAATTCTACCTAATCATACCATACGATGAAGTGTTAATGTTATCAACAATTTCAAAGGCGTACTTGAAGTTTTTTTTATGAGGTTAGTTGGAAGAGAACCCATTATATTCACCCAATGTCATTATAGCTTGAGCCCGATTATTGAAATTATAACAATGGAATAACTAAAATGAAAGAGACTATAATTTAAACACCATTTAGATAAAATAAATCTTGGCTTTTGCATGGAGATGTTATAGACCTTCATCTTCCCTAAAATTGTTAAGTGAGGAGGAAAGAAATAGGGTTTTGCCACCGGCCTACTTGAATCAATATCAATGCTGGTTTGTCCAGGAGAATATCTTACCAAGTCCTGATTATATAATCCATTGGATTCAAGGCTCCTTGTAATGGTCCCTACCATGAGTGGACTAAGCCTTTCTTTCATCTGTCAATCCTTGTATTGAAATCAGCCTTTATTTCATCTCGGAATCCTTGTAATCGCCCCTACCATGAGTGGACTAAGCCTTTATTTCATCTCGCATGCATAAATAAATCAATTCAATACTCATGCCTCAGATTACCATGATTGCGCTAATTGAAACTCCCGCCCTGAAAAGTGGCATTCTGCATTATCAAGCTTGTTTCACATCCCAACGTGTAGACCAACATCCATACCGCACTCCTCAACATCAATACCATGTCGGCACTCCTCACATCCCAGGAAAATGTACCAAGCTAAATGTGGCATCCATACCATGTTGATCATGACACTATTCACATCCGAGGAAAACGTGGCCATCAAACCTTTGTCCCACTTACCCCACCATTAAAAGAACTTGTAAAAAATCTTAAGGGCCTCTCACAACATAATTTATAATTATTATGTTAATTTTTCTAATTAACGTTTTTTTAATGATGAACTAATAACTTTTGCCATGTAAAGAATTTAATGGTTGGAATCACAATCCTTTATTTATTGTGACGGCTAAAAATATTGAGACCGTATTAAATCGTGTCCATTAAAAACCCAACTATAATTAAAAGGCCATTAAATCAAACCATTTCCAATAGATGTACCCCTTTCTATTATTATTTTTAAATACCCTAATCAAACATTTCATTAAATGATTCATATTATTATTTTTTTATTATTTTTAAATGTTACAATGTCATATAATTCTTTAAATATTACAATTCCACCAACTCAAATGTAAAATATCAAATTTACCTTTGATCTTTATGGGTGCAATATGTTTCCAGCTATAAAATGACAACCCACCAAGCACTCTAGCCTAACATGACACACAGACACACACAACCACGACAGCCTAGCACATTATTGATTATAATAGTGAAAGTGAATGCATTGTAAAGATGATTTTCATTAACGTGGTGTCTCTCAAGGAAAACATATTTCCCTCTTCATTGGCAAAGAAATCACTAGGGATTTCACTGGATTTGAGTATGTATTTGTCGTGGCCATCTTCTCATTGCACTACTTTTTCTATGGTTAATGCTAATTCTACATTTAATTGCATCAATGATGACAAGCATGGTCATTTAGACTATAAATACTTCAAGGAATTGTGAAATCCACATTTTCATCCTGAGGTATCAGGATAAAAAAGTACTACTTAAGAGCACAGGGGATTTATGAACATAGTTGAACGTGCAAGAGTGGCACATTTAATGAGATTTTTGTAGAGTATAAAAGAGGGAGGGGTGAATTAGTTACAACTACAGTTGTATAAAATCATGCACATGCAYAAAAATGGTGCAYAGGAGCTAGAGTCTAAATCTTAATCCTAAATTCTTTTAAAGGAAGATATAAATACACATATGTTTATTAATAATAAAAATTGATAAATTAGAGGGTAATATTGTTGGTGTGGTGTACTGGAGATATGGTGAAGGAGGAGGAGCTACGACCATATGGAGGCAGTGGAGCAAGCGACAAGCTTCACACCTCTCGCTTTGCCCTTAGGAACAACACCCCATATGACCACCCACAGATCGGACACCATGCACCTGTCGATGTTAGGGATACATCAGACACTGCAATAGAGAAGGAGCGACATTACCTGGTTCTCAAGGATCGTCGGCCCTAATGGTTTTCCTCGGTCTTCAATAAAAATCACCCTGCACTTTATTCTACCACCGACGATGTTGAATAGATGGCTTCCATGCTCATCCCAAATCCACCTCTTTACTTTTCTAGCTCAAGATTTTGCCATTTCCTTAGACCATTTGGATTTGGTAGCGAAGGTGCCTAGTTCCTCTAGTTGGATTGATGTTCCTAAGAAAAAAGGAAGAAAGGATCTTCTCCAACCAAAACAATGACCCGACCCTTTCTTCTTATCTTGTAATGTTTCATATTGCAATACACATTTTTTTATTATTTTTAAATGTTACAATGTCATATAATTCTTTAAATATTACAATTCCACCAACTCAAATGTAAAATATCAAATTTACCTTTGATTTATATGGATGCAATATGTTTCCAGCTATAAAATGACAACCCACCAAGCACTCTAGCCTAACATGACACACAGACACACACAACCACGACAGCCTAGCACATTATTGATTATAATAGTGAAAGTGAATGCATTGTAAAGATGATTTTCATTAACGTGGTGGCTCTCAAGGAAAACATATTTCCCTCTTCATTGGCAAAGAAATCACTAGGGATTTCACTGGATTTGAGTATGTATTTGTCATCGCCATCTTCTCATTGCACTACTTTTTCTATGGTTAATGCTAATTCTACATTTAATTGCATCAATGATGACAAGCATGGTCATTTAGACTATAAATACTTCAAGGAATTGTGAAATCCACATTTTCATCCTGAGGTATCAGGATAAAAAAGTACTACTTAAGAGCACAGGGGATTTATGAACATAGTTGAACGTGCAAGAGTGGCACATTTAATGAGATTTTTGTAGAGTATAAAAGAGGGAGGGGTGAATTAGTTACAACTACAGTTGTATAAAATCATGCACATGCATAAAAATGGTGCATAGGAGCTAGAGTCTAAATCTTAATCCTAAATTCTTTTAAAGGAAGATATAAATACACATATGTTTATTAATAATAAAAATTGATAAATTAGAGGGTAATATTGTTGGTGTGGTGTATTGGAGAGATGGTGAAGGAGGAGGAGCTACGACCATATGGAGGCAGTGGAGCAAGCGACAAGCTTCACACCTCTCGCTTTGCCCTTAGGAACAACACCCCATATGATCACCCACAGATCGGACACCATGCACCTGTCGATGTTAGGGATACATCAGACACTGCAATAGAGAAGGAGCGACATTACCTGGTTCTCGAGGATCGTCAGCCCTAATGGTTTTCCTCGGTCTTCAATAAAAATCACCCTGCACTTTATTCTACCACCGACGATGTTGAATAGATGACTTCCACGCTCATCCCAAATCCACCTCTTTACTTTTCTAGCTCAAGATTCTGCCATTTCCTTAGACCATCTGGCTTTGGTGGCGAAGGTGCCTAGTTCCTCTAGTTGGATTGATGTTCCTAAGAAAAAAGGAAGAAAGGATCTTCTCCGACCAAAACAATGACCCGACCCTTTCTTCTTATCTTGTAATGTTTCATATTGTAATGTTTCACATTGCTATGCCCATGCACTCATTTTGGTTCTCTTTTAGCATAGGGTAGTCTCTAATGCTCCCCTATTCTCTTTCGAGGGTCTTTTTCTATCAACAAGTCTATGTATCACTCTGTACTTTTCTTTGTTGAATAGAAGGATTATCATCTAATTTATTTACAAAAAAAAATAGACTTTGATAACTTAACTCTTCTATATATTTATTCAACTGAATCAATATGAGAAGCTTCTGCAACTCTCTAAAATTATAACTGTCCAAAATTATCCAACATGAGTAATTATATTCTAGCAGCCCCCTTAATCACGATCGTTAACAATTATAACACTAACCATTACAACTTGACAATAAAAAATGTTTCTGCACACTTACAAAATTCATAACATGATGCCATACTGGTCTAAGTCTCAACTACGATTACAACACTTGAGATCAACTCAAAAAACATTGTTTTATGTCCTTTGCATGCTGGTGTAGCTTGTCCTTACCTTTATGCTCTACAAGTTTTTTCTTCCATTTTCTCCAAACTTGATATTCTACATTCATTTTCTGCTTCTTCAGCTTTAGCTTTGCTCTACTCTTCTTCTTCAATATTTCCTCATCATCTTTTTCCTCTTCATATACTTATTTTTCTACATATTATTGTACTTCATCTACCACCAATTTCACATTATGTCAACCTCTATAAGATAAAAAACATCTTCATTTTCTTTCATAGCATTTTCCACTTCCATAATAACTTCAACAACTCTCATGGTTGCCTTCATTTTTTTTGTTCCCTCTTCTATTCCAGTTATGGAAATGTTTCCATAACCACTTTCATCTCCATCATACTTGGGATTTGCGAGACAGGACACAAGAAATGATAATTCAAACTGTAGCCTCATCAGTGTCTTCAACAACTTCCATTGCTAGATTCTCCTCAGTTTTTTCTATTGTTGCAAAGCTAGTTTCATTTTCATCTTCAACTTAAATTTCATCATCCACATGTGTATCTACAAAGTGGGCCTCACTTTATTTACCATGCTCATTCTCTTCATATTGTAGAAAGTCACATTTTTTTTCCACAATTTCTTCAACAAATTTCTCTGCAATGTTGAGGACAACTACATTCTTGTTTATCTTGTTCTTCTTCAACAAGCTCTTCAACAAGTTCTACAATACTTTATGCAATGTCAAATTCCTCTCCTTTTATTATAACACTCACTCCATCAACAAATGCAACACTTTGTTACTTAGCTTGATGTTGATCGATATTTCTCCCCCTTTCACTGTATGCCATCTCAAAAATATCCAAAACTTCTTTGGACCTCGTTGCTCTTGCAATTTTGAGAAGACTCCTCTCATTCAAGCCTTATTGGATGAGAAACAATGTTGTTGCATCATCCTTCTTATTTTTTGTGGGATGACCCTTGTGATGTGGTCTCATATGCTTCCTAATTTGAGGGTTCTTCAAATCCATTCAACACAATATCTCATAAATATTTTGTATGTAGTCTCGTTCTCATTTTAATACCCTAAAAATCATAATTTTTAGCAAAGAACCTAGGAGGTGGTGGCTAATAAGAATCAGTGCAAAAATCTATTTTATAAACTTTCCACCTTTTTGTTGAAGATAATTTTTAAATTATATTATTGTAATTTGTAATTATTGGCACACCCTCACAATGTCAAAAATTAAGGTTACTCAGAACTAGGGTCAGAAGATTAGAATTAGTTGGAGATGAGTTGTATCAATTTCAAGATTTGTAGAATATGAAGGCGATATATGACTGTATTAGTTGTTCAATAAATATAATGAGAAGGAATAATCTCAAGCATTGAGATCATCGATGTTTGGCTTCAATCTTTGTATTGTTTATTGTGTTTTCTCACTATAATTGTCTCCTCATAAAAGATTAAATTTGTTTGTGAAGCTTGTGCAAATTGAAGCTATTGGTAGGAGTGTTGGAAATTTTGAACAAATAACCAACTACAACAATGGTCTTAATATTTCCCAAGCTTGAAATACCAATCTTTAGAGTTGAGAATTATGGTTTTTGGAGCATTAAAATGAAAACCTTGTTTCTTTCATAGGAATTGTGGGATTTGGTGGAAAATGGTTATATAGAATGAAGAGATGCTCGAGCTATTTCTAGTTTGATCCAAGTCCAAAGAGATCAATCAAGCTAAAATCGAAAAAAAAAAAAGGACTCAAAATCTCTTTTTTTTCATCCAACAAGCACTACGCAATTCTATTTTTCCAAGACTTGTTGCAACAACACAATCAAAGGAGGGATGAGATGTGCTACAACAACCATATCAAGGGAAAAATAAGATAAAAGTTGTTAAATTGGAATCTCTTAGAAGAAAATTTGAAACTCTTTGCATGTAAAATTCAAAATCTATGAAAGCTTTTTTCACTAGATTTATGGGAATAGTGAATCAAATTAGATTTTATGGAGAAAATTTAACATGTTAAAAATTGTTGAAAATGTTCTAAGAAGTATTCCTACAAAATTTTGGGCTATTGTCCTTTCCATAGACAAAATTCATGAAGTTGAGAATTTTTCTAGTGAGGAACATGGATAATTTTAAGGATGAAAAATTATATTAAAATGTAGAACCTTGGGCTAATCTTAGTAGTCCTTAATATGCAAAATATAAAACGTTTCGGGATAGTTTGGTAAAAATATTCAAAAATTTGAGCATTTTATATAGTTTCTATAAATGTTTGACTATTTTAAGGCAAAATAATTTTATTCTATGTAATTTTGGTGAATTGTTTTTAGAAAAAATTGAATTGGGCTAATTGTTTTGGGTAAAAACCATGGAAAATTAGCCTATTTGCGAAATTTAGCCCCGCAGATTATATGAAATTCTAAGTACTAGCACATGGAAGAGGCCGAGCAAATAGGGAAGGGAAAAATATTTTATGCAAATACGGAAATTCTAAGTACTCACCGACAAGGAAGAATATTTTATGCAAATAAAAAAAGAAGAGATAATGACAATAATGATGGAGGTAAAAAATTTGGAAAATCCAAAGTCCAATGCTTTTAATGTAAAAGATTTGTCCATTATGAACTTAATTGTTGGAAAAAACAAAAATTACAAGATAATGGCACTTTGTTTTTATCTTGTGATTCATCTAACAAGGTTTCAAATGAGGTATGACTTTTGGATAGTGGTTGTAGCAACCACATAATTGGAAACAAAGATCACTTTGTGAATATAGATGAATCTACAAAGTTTGAAGTACTCTTGGGAGATGGAAAGCCATTGGAAGTTAAAGGTAAAGGAACAATGAAGTAAAACAATTATAACAAATATAGCATTAAAAGTTCGCTATGATGATTCTTGGATATGAAATATGAGGTATGGGAATCTAAATATAATATGGTTAAAGTTACTACACAGTAAATAAATGGTCAATGGATTTCCTCTTATTGATTGTGTTGATCAAGTTTGTGAATGATGCATTCTCAACAAGCATCATAGAGACTCATTTATAATAGGAAAATCTTGAAGAGAAACAAAACACTTGGAGCTAGTACATCCATATATATGGGGTCCCATGAAAACCTTTTCACCAAAAAAAAAAAGTATTTTTTTTTTAATTTTTGTGGATGATTTAAGTAGAACATGGGTTCTTTTCATTAAAGAAAAATCATATGCCCTTATTATTTTTCAAAAATTTAAAATAGTTATTGAGAATCAAAGAGGTTATGTTTTAAATACATTACACATATATAGAGGGGAAGAATTTATTTCTAATGAGTTTGATGATTATTTGAAAAATAATGGCATATATATAGGCAATCTACAACAAATTATCCCCAACAGAAGGCCCAATGCAAGAAATGGACAATTATTGACATTCCCATGAGCATTTTCAAAGGAAAAAGTCTTACAAACATCTTTTGGGATAAAGTTGTAGTACATATGTTTATTTTATTAATATATTTTCAAACGAAGTGTGCAAAAATTGACTCTGTATGAGGCATGGAGTGGAAGAAAACCTTGTGTTGATCATTTGAAAGTATTTGGTTTGATTTCTTATAAAATGAAAAAGATAGATGATAAAAGTGTGAAAAGCATTTTTATTGGCTATTGTGAGGAGAAAAAGGATTATAGATTGTATCATCCACAAAGTGAAATATTGTTGGTTAGTTGTGATGTGTTCTTTTGATGAAAAAGAAGAATGATAGTGGAATAAAGGAGTGCAACATGAAAATACAAGAATGATTATACATGAAGATGAATGTTGTGTTTCTACAAATCATACCAGTAGTCTAAGTACTACTCACACTACATCAACTACATCTTCCTCAACTTCAAGTCATATTTCAAGTCCAAATCCTCCTCCAAGAAATGTAAAATTCTTAAATGAAATTTATGGATATTCTAACTTTTCTTTAATGTCCAAGTTTGAAGCATGGCACAAAGAAATGGATGAAGAGATTGCAACTATTAAAATGAATGAAACATGATAGCTTGTAGATCCTCCTATTGAAAAAGAAGTCATTGGGGTAAAATGGGTGTATAAAACAAAGTATGTCAGTGATGGATCCATACAAAAGCACAAAGAAAGATTGGTGGTGGCTCAACAACCAAGTATAGAATGAGATGAAACATATGCTCATCTTAAATACAATAAGAGGCTTTTTAGCATTAACAACTCAATATAATTGGTTGGTTTACCACTTTGATGTGAAATCAACATTTCTGAATGCTTTTTTGAAAGAAGATGTCTGTGTTCAACAACCACAAGGATATGAAGTTACACAAAATGAACTAAAGTTTAAAAATTAAAAAATGGTCTTTATGGGCTTAAACAAGCTCCAAGAGCATGGTATAGTAGGATAGATATCTATTTTCTGAAAAGGGGATTTAAAATAAGTGAAACAAGTGAAAGTGAATGCACATAATATATCAATTCAAATGGTACAAATGGTCTACTTATTCTTTTATTCTATGTATATGACTTGATATATACATCCTCACATATTTTGTTAGTGGAATTTGAAATCATTGATTTGGGTTTGATGTGTTGTTTTCATATATTTGGGTTTGATGTGTTGTTTTCATAGAAGTGAGGAAAATGAAAAATTTTGTTTTTATTTCACAAGAAAAATATGCCACACATCTTCTTCACAAATGGAAAATGGAAGATTGTAAAGGAATGAGCACACCTATCATTACAAATAAAAAAATTTTGTAGAAGATGGAGAAGAAAAGGTAGATGCTAAATCCTATCGGAGTTTAGTACGGAATCTCGTACAACTAGACCTCATAAACATTAAAAATTTCTAGATTCATGCAAAGTCCAACAAACAATTTTGCCATTTGATATACTTCAATACATAATTTTGAGTTGGTTGGGTTATACACATAGTGATTGGGTGGATTTTTTGATGATAGAAAAAGTACTTCATGTTATGTTTAAAGAAATAACTAGTTTCTTCATTATCTTCTAGTATTGACAAATATGAAACAAGAACACCACAATGCCATTATTATTTATTGTGATAAATGTGTACAATTTCCCTAAGTAAAAATAGAGTGTTTCATAATGGCACTAAACATATTGATATCAAGTATCACTTCATAAGAGATCCTCTCGAAAAATAAGATATTGACATAAAGATCTGTAGAACAAGAGATCAACTTGCCCATATATTCACCAAGAAAGAAATTTCATTTCATGATAAATATGATTGGAATATCCTCATTAAGCATTAACAGGATTGTTGAAGATAATGCTTAAATTTTATTATAATATGTAATTGTTGGGAGACTATTACATTTTCAACATTTTTTTGCAACATAAATTAGGGTTAGTCAATGCTCCCAACATAAATTAAGGACTTAGAATTAGCCTATCATTAAGGTTACTAAGAATTAGCCCTAGATGATTACAATTAGTTACAAGTGATTTGTAGCAATTTCTAGATTTGTAGAAAAGTGGAGGTTATATATTAATGTATTAATTGTTAAATAAAGATAATGAGAATAAATAAGAAAGAAACATCTCAAGCATTGATATTTTTGATGTTTTACTCATATCTTTGTATTGTTTGTTGTGTTTTTGGAGTATAATTGTCTCATAATTCTACATTATTTTGAGTTGTTATGATTATACAAATATTCCATGACCCATTTTTATTTTTATTTTTTAATACAAGATAAAACCATTCCATTAGGTTTAAGTTGCACTAGTATTCCAAACTCTCCCTAGTGATCTCTACACCAAAATTGTAAAATAGAGCGTTATTCTACAATTTCTTTGTCCACTGATGAGAAAAAACAACAACACTATTTCTTTGTCCGGTGATGAGAAAAAAAAACATGTAATATTCCAAACTCACCACAGTGCTCTCTACACCAAAATTGTAAGAAATAGTGCTATTCTACTTCAGTGTCTTAACTAACAACACTATTTCTTTGTCCAATGATGAGAAAAAAACCTTCCAATTTATAAAAACTTTTAAAGCGAACACTAAACCCTAACATCCTCAATAACTCAATAAAACCCTATCTTACAAAAGACAACCTTTCAGACCTCTTTTTGAGGAAAAACTTTGAAAATTTCAAGCCACTTACTTGCAAAATAATCCTCTTACCTACTTGACATACAATTTGTCGTGAGCCCTTATATAGGTGAGACATACAAATAATATATTTC
>JASDQU010687524.1:39648-52949 GCA_032191745.1 Picea mariana
GAAATATATTATTTGTATGTCTCACCTATATAAGGGCTCACGACAAATTGTATGTCAAGTAGGTAAGAGGATTATTTTGCAAGTAAGTGGCTTGAAATTTTCAAAGTTTTTCCTCAAAAAGAGGTCTGAAAGGTTGTCTTTTGTAAGATAGGGTTTTATTGAGTTATTGAGGATGTTAGGGTTTAGTGTTCGCTTTAAAAGTTTTTATAAATTGGAAGGTTTTTTTCTCATCATTGGACAAAGAAATAGTGTTGTTAGTTAAGACACTGAAGTAGAATAGCACTATTTCTTACAATTTTGGTGTAGAGAGCACTGTGGTGAGTTTGGAATATTACATGTTTTTTTTTCTCATCACCGGACAAAGAAATAGTGTTGTTGTTTTTTCTCATCAGTGGACAAAGAAATTGTAGAATAACGCTCTATTTTACAATTTTGGTGTAGAGATCACTAGGGAGAGTTTGGAATACTAGTGCAACTTAAACCTAATGGAATGGTTTTATCTTGTATTAAAAAATAAAAATAAAAATGGGTCATGGAATATTTGTATAATCATAACAACTCAAAATAATGTAGAATTATGAGACAATTATACTCCAAAAACACAACAAACAATACAAAGATATGAGTAAAACATCAAAAATATCAATGCTTGAGATGTTTCTTTCTTATTTATTCTCATTATCTTTATTTAACAATTAATACATTAATATATAACCTCCACTTTTCTACAAATCTAGAAATTGCTACAAATCACTTGTAACTAATTGTAATCATCTAGGGCTAATTCTTAGTAACCTTAATGATAGGCTAATTCTAAGTCCTTAATTTATGTTGGGAGCATTGACTAACCCTAATTTATGTTGCAAAAAAATGTTGAAAATGTAATAGTCTCCCAACAATTACATATTATAATAAAATTTAAGCATTATCTTCAACAATCCTGTTAATGCTTAATGAGGATATTCCAATCATATTTATCATGAAATGAAATTTCTTTCTTGGTGAATATATGGGCAAGTTGATCTCTTGTTCTACAGATCTTTATGTCAATATCTTATTTTTCGAGAGGATCTCTTATGAAGTGATACTTGATATCAATATGTTTAGTGCCATTATGAAACACTCTATTTTTACTTAGGGAAATTGTACACATTTATCACAATAAATAATAATGGCATTGTGGTGTTCTTGTTTCATATTTGTCAATACTAGAAGATAATGAAGAAACTAGTTATTTCTTTAAACATAACATGAAGTACTTTTTCTATCATCAAAAAATCCACCCAATCACTATGTGTATAACCCAACCAACTCAAAATTATGTATTGAAGTATATCAAATGGCAAAATTGTTTGTTGGACTTTGCATGAATCTAGAAATTTTTAATGTTTATGAGGTCTAGTTGTACGAGATTCCGTACTAAACTCCGATAGGATTTAGCATCTACCTTTTCTTCTCCATCTTCTACAAAATTTTTTTATTTGTAATGATAGGTGTGCTCATTCCTTTACAATCTTCCATTTTCCATTTGTGAAGAAGATGTGTGGCATATTTTTCTTGTGAAATAAAAACAAAATTTTTCATTTTCCTCACTTCTATGAAAACAACACATCAAACCCAAATATATGAAAACAACACATCAAACCCAAATCAATGATTTCAAATTCCACTAACAAAATATGTGAGGATGTATATATCAAGTCATATACATAGAATAAAAGAATAAGTAGACCATTTGTACCATTTGAATTGATATATTATGTGCATTCACTTTCACTTGTTTCACTTATTTTAAATCCCCTTTTCAGAAAATAGATATCTATCCTACTATACCATGCTCTTGGAGCTTGTTTAAGCCCATAAAGACCATTTTTTAATTTTTAAACTTTAGTTCATTTTGTGTAACTTCATATCCTTGTGGTTGTTGAACACAGACATCTTCTTTCAAAAAAGCATTCAGAAATGTTGATTTCACATCAAAGTGGTAAACCAACCAATTATATTGAGTTGTTAATGCTAAAAAGCCTCTTATTGTATTTAAGATGAGCATATGTTTCATCTCATTCTATACTTGGTTGTTGAGCCACCACCAATCTTTCTTTGTGCTTTTGTATGGATCCATCACTGACATACTTTGTTTTATACACCCATTTTACCCCAATGACTTCTTTTTCAATAGGAGGATCTACAAGCTATCATGTTTCATTCATTTTAATAGTTGCAATCTCTTCATCCATTTCTTTGTGCCATGCTTCAAACTTGGACATTAAAGAAAAGTTAGAATATCCATAAATTTCATTTAAGAATTTTACATTTCTTGGAGGAGGATTTGGACTTGAAATATGACTTGAAGTTGAGGAAGATGTAGTTGATGTAGTGTGAGTAGTACTTAGACTACTGGTATGATTTGTAGAAACACAATATTCATCTTCATGTATAATCATTCTTGGATTTTCATGTTGCACTCCTTTATTCCACTATCATTCTTCTTTTTCATCAAAATAACACATCACAACTAACCAACAATATTTCACTTTGTGGATGATACAATCTATAATCCTTTTTCTCCTCACAATAGCCAATAAAAATGTTTTTCACACTTTTATCATCTATCTTTTTCATTTTATAATAAATCAAACCAAATACTTTCAAATGATCAACACAAGGTTTTCTTCCACTCCATGCCTCATACAGAGTCATTTTTTGCACACTCCGTTTGAAAATATATTAATAAAATAAACATATGTACTACAACTTTATCCCAAAAGATGTTTTTAAGACTTTTTCCTTTGAACATGCTCATGGGAATGTCAATGATTGTCCATTTCTTGCATTGGGCCTTCTGTTGGGGATAATTTGTTGTAGATTGCCTATATATATGCCATTATTTTTCAAATAATCATCAAACTCATAAGAAATAAATTCTTCCCCTCTATCTATGTGTAATGTATTTAAAACATAACCTCTTTGATTCTCAATAACTATTTTAAATTTTTGAAAAATAATAAGGACATATGATTTTTCTTTAATGAAAAGAACCCATGTTCTTCTACTTAAATCATCCACAAAAATTAAAACAAAATACTTTTTTTTTTTTTGGTGAAAAGGTTTTCATGGGACCCCATATATATGGATGTACTAGCTCCAAGTGTTTTATTTCTCTTCAAGATTTTCCTATTATAAATGAGTCTCTATGATGCTTGTTGAGAATGCATCATTCACAAACTTGATCAACACAATCAATAAGAGGAAATCCATTGACCATTTATTTACTGTGTAGTAATTTTAACCATATTATATTTAGATTCCCATACCTCATATTTCATATCCAAGAATCATCATAGCCAACGTTTAATGCTATATTTGTTATAATTGTTTTACTTCATTGTTCCTTTACCTTTAACTTCCAATGGCTTTCCATCTCCCAAGAGTACTTTAGACTTTGTAGATTCATCTATATTCACAAAGTGATATTTGTTTCCAATTATGTGGTTGCTACAACCATTATCCAAAAGTCATACCTCATTTGAAACCTTGTTAGATGATTCACAAGATAAAAACAAAGTGTCATTATCTTGTAATTTTTGTTTTTTCCAACAATTAAGTTCATAATGGACAAATCTTTTACATTAAAAACATTGGACTTTGGATTTTCCAATTTTTTTACCTCCATCATTATTGTCATTATCTCTTCCTTTTTTGTTTGCATAAAATATTCTTCCTTGTCGGTGAGTACTTAGAATTTCCGTATTTGCATAAAATATTTTTCCCTTCCCTATTTGCTTGGCCTCTTCCATGTGCTAGTACTTAGAATTTCATATAATCTTAGGGGCTAAATTTCGCAAATAGGCTAATTTTCCATGGTTTTTACCCAAAACGATTAGCCCAATTCAATTTTTTCTAAAAACAATTCACCAAAATTACATAGAATAAAATTATTTTGCCTTAAAATAGCCAAACATTTATAGAAACTATATAAAATGCTCAATTTTTTAAATATTTTTACCAAACTATCCTAAAACATTTTATATTTTGCATATTAATGACTACTAAGATTAGCCCAAGGTTCTACATTTTAATATAAATTTTCATCCTTAAAATTATCCATGTTCCCCACTAGAAAAATTCTCAACTTCATGAATTTTATCTATGGAAAGGACAATAGCCCAAAATTTTGTAGGAATGCTTCTTAGAACATTTTCAACAATTTTTAACGTGTTAAATTTTCTCCATAAAATCTAATTTGATTCACTGTTCCCATAAATCTAGTGAAAAAATCTTTCATAGATTATGAATTTTACATGCAAAGAGTTTCAAATTTTCTTCTAAGAGATTCCAATTTAACAACTTTTATCTTATTTTTCCCTTGATATGGTTGTTGTAGCACATCTCATCCCTCCTTTGATTGTGTTGTTGCGACAAATCTTGGAAAAATAGAATTGCGTAGTGCTTGTTGGATGAAAAAAAAAGAGATTTTGAGTCTTTTTTTTTCGATTTTAGCTTGATTGATCTCTTTGGACTTGGATCAAACTAGAAATAGCTCGAGCATCTCTTCATTCTATATAACCATTTTCCACCAAATCTCACAATTCCTATGAAAGAAACAAGGTTTCATTTTAATGCTCCAAAAACCATAATTCTCAACTCTAAAGATTGGTATTTCAAGCTTGGGAAATATTAAGACCATTATTGTAGTTGGTTATTTGTTCAAAATTTCTAACACTCCTACCCATAGTTTCAATCTGCAGAAGCTTCACAAACAAATTTAATCTTTTATGAGGAGACAATTATAGTGAGAAAACACAACAAACAATACAACAATTGAAGCCAAATGTCCATGATCTCAATGCTTGAGATTATTCTTTCTCATTCCTTCTCATTATATTTATTGAACAACTAATACATTCATATATCGCCTTCATATTTCTACAAATGTTGAAATTGATACAAATCATCTCCAACTAATTCTAACCTTCTGACCCTAATTCTGAGTAACCTTAATTTATGACATTGTAAGGGTGTGCCAATAATTACAAATTACAATAATATAATTTAAGCATTATCTTCAACAAAAAGGTGGAAAGTTTATAAAATGGATTTTTGCACTGATTCTTATTAGCCACCACCTCCTAGGTTCTTTGATAAAAATTATGATTTTAGGGTATTAAGATGAGAACAAGACTACATACAAAATATTTATGAGATATTGTGTTGAAAGGATTTGAAGAACCCTCAAATTAGGAAGCTTATGAGACCACATCACAAGGATCATCTCACAAAAAATAAGAAGGATGATGCACCAACATTGTTTCTCATCCAATAAGGCTTGAATGAGAGGGGTCTTCCCAAAATTGCAGGAGCAATGAGGTTCAAAGAAGTTTTGGATATTTTTGAGATGGCATACAGTGAAAGGGGGAGAAACATCGATCAACATCAAACTAAGTCACAAAGCGTTGCATTTGTTGATGGAGGGTGTGTTATAATAAAAGGAGAGGAATTTGACATTGCATAAATTATTGTAGAACTTGTTGAAGAGCTTGTTGAAGAAGAACAAGATAAACAAGAATGTAGTTGTCCTCAACATTGCAGAGAAATTTGTTGAAGAAATTGTGGAAAAAAATGTGACTTTCTACAATATGAAGAGAATGAGCATGGTAAATAAAGTGAGGCCCACTTTGTAGATACACATGTGGATGATGAAATTGAAGTTGAAGATGAAAATGAAACTACCTTTGCAACAATAGAAAAAACTGAGGAGAATCTAGCAATGGAAGTTGTTGAAGACACTAATGAGGCTACAATTTGAATTATCATTTCTTGTGGCCTGTCTCGCAAATCCCAAGTATGAAGGAGATGAAAGTGGTTATGGAAAAGTTTCCATAACTGCAATAGAAGAGGGAACAAAAAAAATGAAGGCAACCATGAGAGTTGTTGAAGTTATTATGGAAGTGGAAAATGCTATGAAATAAAATGAAGATGTTTTTTTATCTTATAGAGGTTGACATAATGTGAAATTGGTGGTAGATGAAGTACAATAAGATGCAGAAAAATAAGTATATGAAGAGGAAAAAGATGATGAGGAAATATTGAAGAAGAAGAGTAGAGTAAAGCTAAGGCTGAAGAAGAAGAAAATGAATGTAGAATATCAAGTTTGGAGAAAATGGAAGAAAAAATTTGTAGAGCATAGAGGTAAGGACAAGCTACACCCGCATGCAAAGGATATAAAACAATGTTTTTTGAGTTGATCTCAAGTGTTGTAATCCTAGTTGAGATTTAGACCAGTATGGCATCATGTTATGGATTTTGTAAGTGTGTAGAAACATTTTTTATTGTCAAGTTGTAATGGTTAGTGTTATAATTGTTAACGATCGTAATTAAGAGGGATGCTAGAATATAATTACTCATGTTGGATAATTTTGGAGAGTTATAATTTTAGAGAGTTGCAGAAGCTTCTCAGATTGAGTCAGTTGAATAAATATATAGAAGAGTTAAGTTATCAAAGTCTATTTTTTTTTGTAAATAAATTAGATGATAATCCTTCTATTCARCAAAGAAAAGTACAGAGTGATACATAGACTTGTTGATAGAAAAAGACCCTCGAAAGAGAATAGGGGAGCATTAGAGACTACCCTATGCTAAAAGAGAACCAAAATGAGTGCATGGGCATAACAATGTGAAACATTACAATATGAAACATTACAAGATAAGGAGAAACGGTCGGGTCATTGTTTTGGTCAGAGAGGATCCTTTCTTCCTTTTTTCTTAGGAACATCAATCCAACTAGAGGAACTAGGCACCTTCTCTACCAAAGCCAGATGGTTTAAGGAAATGGCAGAATATTGAGCTAGAAAAGTAAAGAGGTGGATTTGGGATGAGCGTGGAAGCCATCTATTCAACATCGTCGGTGGTAGAATAAAGTGCAAGGTGATTTTTATTGAAGATCGAGGAAAACCATTAGGGCCGACGATCCTCGAAAACCAGGTAATGTCTCTCCTTCTCTATTGCAGTGTCTGATGTATCCCTAACATCGACAGGTGCATGGTGTCCAATCTGTGGGTGGTCATATGGGGTGTTGTTCCTAAGGGCAAAGCGAGAGGTGTGATGCTTGTCGCCTGCTCCATTTCCTCCGTATGGTCGTAACTCCTCCTCCTTCACCATCTCTCCAATACACCACACCAACAATATTACCCTCTAATTTATCAATTTTTATTATTAATAAACATATGTGTATTTATATCTTCCTTTAAAAGAATTTACGATTAAGATTTAGACTCTAGCTCCTGTGCACCATTTTTGTGCATGTGCATGATTTTATACAACGTAGTTGTAACTAATTCACCCCTCCCTCTTTTAAACTCTACAGAAAATCTCGTTAAATGTGCCACTCTTTCACGTTCAACTATGTTCATAAATCCCCTATGCTCTTAAGTAGTACTTTTTTATCTTGATACCTGTGGATGAAAATGTGGATTTCGCAATTCCTTGAAGTATTTATAGTCAAAATGACCATGCTTGTCATCATTGATGCAATTAAATGTAAAATTAGCATTAACCATAGAAAAAGTAGTGGAATGAGAAGATGGCGACGACGAATACATACTCAAATCCAATGAAATCCCTATTGATTTCTTTGCCAATAAAGAGGGAAATATGGTTTCCTTGAGAGCCACCATGTTAATGAAAATCATCTTTACAATGCATTCACTTTCACTATTATAATCAATAATGTGCTAGGTTGTCGTGGTTGTGCATGTCTGTGTGTCATGTTAGGCTAGAGTGCTTGGTGGGTTGTCGTTTTATAGCTGGAGACGTATTGCACCCATATAAATCAAAGGTAAATTTGATATTTTACATTTGAGATGGTGGAATTGTAATATTTAAAGAATTATATGACATTGTAGCATTTAAAAATAATAAAAAAATAATAATATGAATCATTTAATGAAATGTTTGATTAGGGTATTTAAAAATGATAATAGAAAGGGGTATATCTATTGGAAATGGCCTCATTTAATGGCTTTTTAATTATAATTGGGTTTTTAATGGACACGATTTGATATGGTCCCAATATTCTTAGTCATCACAATAAATAAAGGATTGTGATTCCAACCATTAAATTCTTTGCATGACAAAAGTTATTATTTTATTATTAAAAAAACGTTAATTAGAAAAATTAACATAATAATTGTAAATTATGTTGTGAGAGGCCCTTAATATTTTTTACAAGTTCTTTTAATAGTGGGGTAAGTGGGACAAAGGTTTGATGGCCATGTTTTCCTCGGATGTGAATAGTGTCATGATCAACATGGTATGGATGCCACGTTTAGCTTGGTACATTTTCCTGGGATGTGAGGAGTGCCGACTTGGTATTGATGTTGAGGAGTGCGGTATGGATGTTGGTCTACACGTTGGGATGTGAAGCAAGCTTGATAATGCAGAATGCCACTTTTCAGGGTGAGAGTTTCAATTAACGCAAGCATGGTAATCTGAGGCATGAGTATTGAATTGATTTATTTATGCATGAGAGATTAAAGAAAGGCTTAGTCCACTCATGGTAGGGGCCATTATAAGGATTCTGTGATGAAATAAAGGCTGATTTCAATACAGAAAGGCTTAGTCCACTCATGGTAGGGGCCATTATAAGGATTCTGTGATGAAATAAAGGCTGATTTCAATACAAGGATTGACAGATGAAAGAAAGGGTTAGTCCACTCATGGTAGGGACCATTACAAGGAGCCTTGAATCTAACGCATTATATAATCAGGACTTGGTAAGATATTCTCCTAGACAAACCAGCATTGATATTGATTCAAGTAGGCCTATGGAAAAATCCTATTTCTTACCTCTCAGTTAACAATGACAAACCAACATTGATATTGATTCAAGTAGGCCTGTGGAAAAACCCTATTTCTTTCCTCCTCAGTTAACAATTTTAGGGAAGATGAAGGTCTATAACATCTCCATGCAAAAGGCAAGATTTATTTTATCTAAATGGTGTTTAAATTATAGTCTCTTTCATTTTAGTTATTCCATTGTTATAATTTCAATAATTAGGCTCAAGCTATAATGACATTGGGTGAATATAATGGGTTCTCTTCCAACTAACCTCATAACAAAAACTTCAAGTACGCCTTTGAAATTGCTGATAACATTAACACTTCATCATATGGTATGATTAGGTAGAATTTACTTCAAATGGTGAAGTTATAGAGATTAAAATTAGTTAAGTTATGAAAAACGAATTATTTATGGGTTCTTGAATTGCAAGTGTGAAGATAACATATTGCTAGGCAATGATCTCTGTAAAGTTTTCTACAAAAACGCAAGGAGGGATAATTAATTGAGAGGGTCATTATTTAGAATTTCCAGGTGAATTTTGCAATCATGTTTTTTCCCTGTTTGTGTCATCCATTTATACATCTAATAGCGCAGCTTCACATCTCAAGGTTTTCATGGCTAAGAAGCTCATAAAAGATCGGTTTTCTACATAAATATGTCTGGGATTTTCCAATGCAAAAAGACGGGTTTTCTGCATAAATATGTCTTGGATTTTCCAATACAATTTTCGTCCAATTCATACATAGTCTTTGGGTTAGTGGCCTGGAACGATGGCTACCATGTTGTAAGATAAGAATAAAAAATTATCTACATTACATAAAATAATTATAATCGATACCGAGAGAAAAATAATACCTTGGAGCGATGTCAAACACATTGCATATGAGTAATAACCAGACAATAACCTTAGTAACCACTCATGATTTATGTTCGTCGCACATTTTGTATTTCAACAGTTATTATGAAATACAAAAAGAATAATGGGAGTATTGTTTTTTTTAATAATGGTGATATAAGCTGAGGTGTGTGTGTTGTTAGTGGTGACGCTAGTGTGAGATCTACCTTTTACGAGCTGTATGTGTTTCTTTGTTTCTTTTAAATTAATGTTGCGTGAGTGGAGACATAGAAATCATGCTCCTAGCCAAACTTCTTTAAACTTCATTGATGCTAACTGAGAGAGTTTTTTAATAATGGTGTGTGTGGAGACTTCTTTACCTGTATGTTGCATGTGTGCATGGGAAGCTTATAAAAATTTCATGATGTTAATAGAAACCATAATAATTTTGAAAATAATTAATACATTATTAAAATTAAGGTTATATTAGGATTAGGGTTTGTATCACTCTCAATAAATTTATACGAATTCTAGAAACCTTATCATATCTAAATTTCCTTTCGATGTTCATCAACCACATTCTACAATCATGTGGTTGTGCTAGATGTATTTGCGTACGAGATTTTGTTTAAGGTTGATATTTTGACATTTTTTTTAATGTTGCAATATTTTAATAATTCAATAAATAGATATAATATAAGTACTTTATTATTAGTCATAATATAATTAATTGAACATTGTGATTATATATTTTTTTGTGATCATTCAAAATCATGACTTCAAAATCATGTCATATTGCAACAATTAAAGTCAACTTTTAATAAAATGGATCACAACAATATTATATCACATTATGATATCATGGGTGATAATAATATTATATCCCATTGAGGTTGAATTCAATATTAAGTCACAATGTGATACAAAGAGGTGGGTATTATGGTTGATTTCAATGTTATTTTACATCTCAAAAAAATTGACATTTCAACCATAATACTTTAAGATGTTTATTTAAATATTATGACATATTATAACATTTTAAAAATAATAATATGTTTCACATCAATGCAATGTCGCATTGCAACATTTCAAGAGTAATGAGTTTAGAGATTATGTTTGAGTTTGATAATATAATAAGTTAGTAGGTTATATTTGAGGTTATTTTCAAGAGTAATAGAGAGGTTATGTTTGAGGTTATTTTCACTTGATTGGTGGTTTCAATTTACGAGAAACTATCTTCACTCATTAGTTTATCCATCCCTTTAAATTGTAAGAGAGTACCATTTGGGAGTCATTGACTCAATTTTCATTTGTGTTTATCCCCACTTTTAAGGTGAAAGGATATTAAATGGATATCTGGTGCAAGGTGTGTCTTTACTTGAGAGATAATTCTACAGTAAGACTGATTTAACTGCTTGGATATTGATGACCATTTCCAAATGTAGATCGACCACCCATGGTGAATATTTAATCTTGAAAGATTATTTAGTGTAGAGAATTTTTCTAATGAATGATTATTGTTGCCTCAATGTTGACAAAGATGGAGATCAAAAAATTGGTTTTCCATGTGACCAAATCGGTGAAAATTTTGGCACTCAACATTTTGATGCTAAATTGGAATAGGTAAATGAACAAGTGAATGGTTACAAAAGGAGATATTATATTTACAATATTATTTTTGATTGATTATTTAATTTGATCCCACAATAGAAATCCAAATTGTGCACAAGACAAAGAAGGAGAATTATCATTGTTTCCATATAAAACCTCTAAGGAAGTCGGCGTTTACAATTTAAGTATAATGATAAGAGGTGTAGAATCCCCGGACCCCTACTCGGTAATGCCGCACAAAATTTATAAATTATGATAACATTTAACTAACTAAAATACTATATAATTGCACTGATTAATGTAGAATAACAACGAATATATAGATACAGAATGTATAGGAAAAACCCATGAGAATAAATGCATAAATATTAACATAACACATAAATTAACACATAGTAGACATGTATTTTTGGTAAATTAACACCAACTACATGCATACCTTCCACATTCCTCCCAGCCTTAGCCTGCACTTCTCTTAACTCTCAGCAGTGGGTCACCCCCGAGCTGGGGATAAAAATCCACCTAGGTAAAGGATTCCTGAATAGCCTAAGTCTCTAAGAAAGAATTAAACTTTGACACATGTGCCAAATCAAACTAACATCCTGCATTCCCCCATTCCCCACATGCCTCTCCCACCCTATAAAGTTTTCCCCTTCTTTGCTCAACAATCCTTCGACTACCCCACTTCCTTTTTGAGGCTTCAACAACAGGATGGAAAAGAAGCCTGAGAGCCATGTAGTTGTAGGTTGGCACCTTGGGAAATTAATCTCCAACAATTATCTACCCTGGATAGAATGCTCACAGATCTAAAAACCAGCTTCTTCAATGTCCTATGGGCCTAACAATCAACCTCTTCAATCAAGATCCAAAACTTTCCTGGGTAAAAGCATAGGTACTAGAAACATGAAGGTATAGATCATAGTAGAATAGAGGTGGAGATGTGAGAACGAGAATGGAAAACATGGCCAAAATAAATAAATCCCCCCAATTATATTTGCATGTTCCCAACTTGACACTTATCATGTTGGGAACTAGCTTAGGTCCACATGGAATATGTTTACCAACATAGGGACTTGGGATATACCAAATATCCATACTTTATAATTTTTTGGGGGAATATTAATCAAATATTTTTTTGGGATTAATCCCCCTAGCTTAGCCCCTTTTCCTAGACTCTTATCCCCCCTTTCCCATTCTGGTGGAGTTTATACCCCCATACTCTTTTACATGGTTTTTCTGTAGCAGTGATGTGTTTTCATTAAAAACTTAGTGTGATTACATTTTACAAAAATAGGCTCATTGGCCTTTTAGCTTTTGGCTCACCAACCTAATAACCACATAGGAAATATCGCCTCAAAATACATGCATGCAAAGGCACTCTATCCCCAAAGTGTCATGGCTCACTAGCCTATATGTACAATTACATTTATATATTTACAATGAGTTTCGACCTAGGGGTATTAAATTCCCCTCCCCCTTATTTATGCACTGTCCTCAGTGAAGTATATACACATATAGAGTCAAAAGTTCAAAACTCTTCAAATAGATGTGCATACTCTTCCCACATAACATCCTCATTCTCCCAAGTTACATCCTCATGACCATTCCAGGTCCATTGGACCTTTACTATCCCTATGGCTTGATTCCGGAGATGTTTGATCTTTCGATCCAATATGAAAACCAGTTGCACTTGAAATTTTCCTTCTTTCTCCACTTGAATCACATTCCAATCAATGACCTTATTTGTACCATGTACATATGTTTTAAGTAATGATACATAAAACAAATTATGTATACACATTGATGCAGGTAACGAAAACATGTATGCTATAGGACCAATCCTCTCCAAGAATTTCAATTGGCCCACAATAGTGAGCTTCCGGTTTTGAAAAATTTCCCAAGTTCAGGGAACTTCTCTTGGCCTTTACTTTTAAGAACACATGGTCACCCACTTTAAACTCTCTATGATTTATGCCTTTATCCGCATAATTGTTTTTCTTGTCGTGGGAAGTATTT
>JASDQU010687524.1:53136-63646 GCA_032191745.1 Picea mariana
CACCTGATTCACCCTTTCTATTTTCCCATCTGACTATGGATGATAAGTTGTGCTGAAATTCATATTTGTTCCAAATCCCTTGAATAAACCCTTCCAAAAATTTGATGTAAATTTGGGATCTCTCTTAGATACAATTATCTTAGGCACACCATGTAGCCTACAAATTTCTCTCATATGAATATCATCAATGTTAGCTACCTTATAAGTGTGTTTCACTCGAATAAAATGGGCATCTTTAGTAAGTTTATCCACTTTCACCATGATGTAATCATGTTGCTTGTTTGTTCTGAGCAACTTGCTGATGCAATCCATTGTTACAACTTCCCATTTCTACTCAGGGATGGGAAATGGATATAGAAAACTAGCTGGTTGTTTATGCTCAGCCTTGACCTTGTGACATTTCAAACACATGGCAATAAAATCAACAACCTCTTTCTTCATTCCCGGGCAATAATATTGACTCTTGACAGCTGCAATAGTTTTCTAGTAACCTCAGAGGCTAGCATAAGGCACATTATGCATTCATTTTAATATCATATTTTTCAATTCCTGAAAATTTGGCACATAAATTCTTCCTCTCTACATGATAATTTCATCCTCTTTTAACTCAAAATTCTCAAATTTTTGTTGCAAAATACCTTGTTGTAATTTTTCCTTTAATTCCAAGTACTGTAGGTCTAATTTTGCATTTTTTAAAATTTTGTCTTTCAAATCTGACTTGTACATGATAATGGTTGTAGCATGCATCTCATGCACTCTCTTGATGAGTGCACCAACCGCCTTTTTCTCTTTACCCTTGATATGCTTTATATCAAAGTCGTACTCACTAAGGAATTCCAAGCACCTACTTTGCCTAGAATTTAGTGTCGGTTGTCCAAATAAATATTTCTGAAAACTATGGTCTATCCTCAAATCAAATATTTCTCCATGAGGTAGTCCCTCCACATATTCAAGGCATGCACTATGGATGCCAATTCCAAATCATGAGTAGCATAGTCCCTTCCATGCTCCTTTAATTTACTTGATTCAAGGCATACCACATGTCCATTCTGACTAAGAACTCCACTAAGTACTTCTTTACATGAATTAGTGCATACAATGAAGTATTCATTTGGATAAACCATATTTAATATTGGATCACTTGTTAGTAAACTAAAACTTATTTGAAAATATAATGTCCACTTAAAAACTTCACACCCTTATTTTGCAAGGAACTGATTGGGTGTGCAATCTTTGAGAATCCCTCAATAAATCTCCTATAGTAACCTGCAAGTCCCATGAAGGATCTCACCTCAGAGACATTCCTTGGTATTGTCCATACTTGAACGACCCTCTTTTATGGATCCATTGATATCCCTTCCTATGAAATGATATGCCACAAATAATGAATTTTCTTCTGGTAGAATGAACACTTTCTCAATTTGGCATACAATTGATCCTCCCTCAATACTTGTAAAACCATCCTCAATTGTTGCTCATGCTCTTCTTCAGAACTAGAATATATAAGAATGTAATCTAGGAAGACATTGAAAAATGTATATAAGTAATCCATTAAAATACCATTCATTAAACACATGAATACAATTGGTGCATTAGATAACCCAAATGGCACCACTGTGAAGTCATAATGGCCATACCTTGTTCTAAAGGAAATCTTTCTAACATTTTATTCTTTAATTCTTACATGATGAGAGCCTGACCTAGGATCAATCTTGGAGAATATATTAGCATCTTTCAGTTGATTAAAGAGGTCATATATCCTTGGAAAAGGATACTTGTTACTCATAGTTACTTTGTCCAACTGCGTGAAGACAATGAAAAGTCACAACATTCCATCCTTTTTCTTCACAAAGAATACTAGGGCACCCCAAGGTGACACACTCGGGCATATATAACCCTTCTTCAGATGCTCTTCAAGTTGCATTTTCAATTCCTTTAGTTGTGGTGTACTCATCCTATAAGGAGTCTTGGATACTAGGGCTACTCTAGGCATCAGATTGATGGAGAAATAATATCTCTCTTGGGTGGAAATATTGATATTTATTTAAGTACTTCTTCAAACTCTTTTAGAACTACATAATATTCAATACCTTTCATCTTATCTTTAGGTGTTTCTTCCATATGTGCTATAAATATTTGACACCCTTTCAGGAAACATTTTTGAAATCCAAGGCTAAAACTTCTATGATGGTTATTACCCTGAACTGTCCTTAAGTTCTATTCTTCATCAAAGAAGATAAATGCCTTATTATCACATTCTAGGATACCATGATGTTTTTCCAACTAAACCATATCGATTAGGTAGACATATGAGCCCAAAGGTATGCTATTCAAATCTTCCCTTGTGTTTAGTCCATTCATGTCCATTGGGTATGCCTTAAGCATCTCATTAATCTCCCTTTTAGATCCTATAGCTAGTTGCACTAGCCAAGTTTTTCCAAACTTAATTCTTGGCAATTGAAATATTTCCACCATCATAGGATATGGATAAATATGACTATATTGTGAATCAATCAAAATAGAAATGGGTCGGTTGTTGATATTACCTTCCACTACAATCATATGTGATTGAAACTTATCTTATCCAGGGATGCATAAATTCTATGTACATTTCTTCCCATGTCCTCCACTATTTCATGTTTTTGTACATTGTGAATAATCCTCACATTTTTACCTCAGTGAGGGAAATCTATGTACATATGATCTCCCCCACAACCCCAACATTGAATAGCTGGATTTCTTGGTATTCACCCCATTGTCTTGGTCATTCTAGGTTCTTTAGTAGATGACTATCCCTGAGCATTATTTATGAAGAATGGTGGCTTACTTCCTTCTTCCTTTGTTCCATCTTTCTTTTCTTCTTATCTTCCCAATATTTTTTAAAATTTGGTCTTCCTTTATGCTGATCATAAATGAATGTATCCCTCCTTATAGTTACCTCTAGTGTCTTGGGATCATAATATTGGATCTTATCATTGATAAATGATGGAAGACTACTCAAATACCTATGAATCTTAATTTGTTCATCCTTCATGAAAGAAACATATTTCAGCAACTCTAAAAAACCCCTTTCATACTCATCTATGGTTATACTCCCAATATTGAGTTAAAATAACTCTTTCATTTTCTTATCATAGTATCGTTTCATCAAGTACTTCTTTTGAAAATACCTTTTGAATTCTCTCCAAGTAACATTTTTCTCATCAATATGTTTCACTTGCACAAGATGGTCTCACCACATTGATGTTTTTCCTTTGAGATGGTATATGGAAATTATATCTTCTGCATGTGAAGAGTAGTTATCCAATTGAAAATACTTCCTCATTCCAAGAAAATATGTCTATGCATCCTTATCCTTCCTTTGCTCACCATCAAATGTAGGGGGCTTGATTTTTTTCATTTCTCCCTGTAGCCCATCCACTCAGGACCTCTTCTTATGCTTCTTGGAAGGGTATGGAATTTAATTATTGTGTTCTCTCATAATTCAATGAATTGGCAAGAGATGGTGATGCATGAAAACACTTATTTTTCTTCTCCTATCATCATGAGACCTATGAATCCTTGATTTTCTTGACTGAGTCTCCTTATCCATCTTCTTCTCCATTATGTACAATATTTGCATTAACTCAATGTTGAAGCCTTATTTCTTCTCCTTGGTTTTGATAATCCTTTCATTATCATATTTATGACTCTTGACATCCTTTTACAAACATTTTATGGTCTCTACCAAGTTCATTCTTTCTTCCTTTCCTTCTCCATGTTTGCTTGAATTTGTATCTTCATTGCCCATACTAACATACATCCCTTTGATCACATATTCAAGGTTGTAATCCATCTGTGCATCTTCCATGCCTTCCATGATTCTCAACTCTGTGTTGATCCTATTCTTATTTAAATGTTGTAAACTGTGAAAAAATGTGTAGTCAACAAGATTAATTAGACTAAATAATTAGGAAAATTTTAAAAACTAGGCACATTTATGTTCCATGAGAGTATCCAAATTCATTTCTTTTGATTCATTTTGAATTTAACAGTCCAATTTAATTTTCTGGGTGAATATCTAGACTCTTATATCCAAGACCTTTCCAATGACTACTTACTTTCTCAATTCTGAGTCTTGAGCAGAAAGTTATGGCCATTCAAATATTACCCATTAATTCCTTCTTTTCACACCCCAACCAGGTGAAAACATGAACTATATTAATACAACCTGTTGAAGTTTCAAGCCAATTAATATTTTTGGCCCTAAATGCTACATGCACTTTCTATGCCCTCCTATACATATTTGATGTGCCTAGAATAATAATTTTGATCCATGGATGTCATCTATGGCTCAAGAGATTCCCATTGACTGCTCTTGTTACTAAAAAATGCTCTACAAAAAGATGACCCAAAAAACACTGACATTTTCCATAAATTTATACTAATTTTCTCCTAATTTTTAGCCATCATATGTTGATGGGGATGTTGACGTGGAACTCAATTCCATAGCAAACCCCTATAAGGATGTCATTTCATCTCCCTTTCACACTTGTCCCTACCCGTTCAAATTCTTACCTCTTATTCTTTTTTTATAGTTCCTAAGACTCAATTTTTTAACATGGTTTGGTGTTAACACTTGAGTGCTCGAGCCTTATCACTCACCCATTGAATTCAAGCTCCATAGGACATGCAACTATGACCAAGGGATTTATTTCATGGGGATGAGTCCTCACCACAATATAGAGGTAGGGAGGGTGGAAAAATTCATAGTATGTCAACATGTGGAGCTCCTTTCGAGCACATAAAACAATTTCAGGGGGGGTGACTCCAAAATAAACTATGCACTAGTTAGGGTTCTAAAATTAATAATAATAGTCAATTTTAACTTCGATCGAATGGTTGGATATCATCTTATATCCATAATGATTAGAGAGGGATTTTCGTCGATCCTATTGTGATCAACAGTGGACCCTTGACCCTGATTTCTACATGAGTCTTAGACTAAATATACAGTCAATATGTGACTTAGATTAATCCAATGACCATTCTCCTCCTTTCCATACATGAGCACACACTTATTTTTAAATTCTAGGCCCCATTGGTACCTGGATTCCATGTGGCACCTTCGTATTACATTTTGGTGATGGGTGGGCCCTATTTTGCACCCATATACCTTGATTCCTAGAGTTTCACACCAATACAATTCAATGGTCCTAGTTTAATGGAAATCGGTGGGGATCGATGATCCATGTCACATTTTTTCCACCCCTACCCCAACGAACATTGACACAACAAGGATGGGCCAAAAAACCTAGCCATGGTTACATTTGGGGAGATGTATAACCCCACCCGACCCCCCTGTCTTGGGTTAGTATAACCCCACTTGACCCCCCTGTCTTGGGTTAGTATAACCCCACCCGACCCCCCNGCCACCATGTACCTGTCATCGTGGCCCTACCACTGTGGCAGTACACGCCATCTATATTCCACCTTAGTTGACACATGGCCTCAACGTCATTCTTATGTCAGTGTATGGAAAAATACCAAAACTTTTCCAATTTCACCTAATTTAAATTTTTCCAAAATAACCAAAAATGCCCAATTCTGCGTAATTTAAAATTTCTTTTGGTTCGCCATTAGAGCTCTGTGACTAATCTCAATACAGTCAATTTCTACCTTATTCACATGGATTCGACCCTTGTACGTGTAATTTGACTTAGGTACATTAAATTACTCATGAATTCCTCTATGGAAATTGGGGCTTTTTCCCAATTTCACTTAATTTCACCCTAGCGCTTTGTAAACATGAAATTCAGCCAATTTGTAGGCCTGAATTTTCCCAATTTGAGATTTAAATTAGGGATTTTAATTACTATGCTTTGTTCTTGCAATTCCCCGTGAAATTTTCCAAGAATTCTTCCACATCCCACAACAATAATTTTGTCAAACGAATTGCATACATCCTCATTTCGACATTCTATCAAATAATTTGCATGCTTACTCTGCAAATTTCAGTTCCATGCTCTACTAATTGGGTCCATGTAGGCTTAGTGTTGAAAACTGAGATCTGATACCACATTGTATGTTAGGATACAGATATCAAAATAGCATAAAAACCTCAGAATAAGTACTCAACTCCTTGAAAAAGAGAGAAATTTATATAATAATCCTCTTCGATGGGGAAACCTCCTTATACATTATATAAATTCACAATTACAATATGATTCCAAATGAAAAGGTATTCTTGGTATATATAGGATACTAGGAGCTACAATTTCAACTAGTGGACCCAAGCCGACATAAATAAAATAACACTACTAATGTAATATGCCACAATTAAGGGGTAATGTTCCATGAATTAGGGATTAACATGCCCCTGCCCTTTAGATAGTTGTTTTCCTCAACACTTGAGTAATTTTGGATGCTTCTGTATAAAAGAATCATCTTCCCACGTGGAATCTTCAGTAGGTAGTTTCTTCCACTTAATGTGATACTATGGAATTGATCTATTCCTTAGTTGGCAAATTCTTGTGTTAGTGATAACTTCAGGCTCCAATATGATTTTTCCTTCCTCATCAAGTTCTGGAAATATAGCATGAACTGGTATATTGTCACCTATAGCCTTCTTTAAGCATGAAACATGGAAAACAGGGTTTACTCGCGAAGATGCAGGTAGCTCCAATATGTATGCCATAGTACCAATATTTTGCAACACCTTATAAGGGCCATAGTGCTTTGATGATAATTTATTATCCTTCTTAGCTTTATTGAGGGACATATGTTTGTATGGTTGTAGTCTTAAAGATACCCAATCCCCTACTTCAAAACTTCTTTGACTACGATGTTGATTTGCTTGTTGTTTCATGTGGTTTTGTCCCATGGTCAACTTGTCCTTTAAGATTTTGAGAACTTTTTGTTGATGCTCGAAGTAATCATCCATTACTTGAACCTTAGATTTTTATTTTAGATAAGAAGTGATGGATGGTGGGTGATATCCATAAAGCATCATAAATGGTATCATTTTTGTTGTAGTATGAAAGGAAGTGTTATACCACCATTCTGACAAGGGTAGCTAGTTGAACCATTGTGTTTGTTTTTCATAGACAAAGAAACAAAGGTATCATTCCATAAATTTATTCACTATCTGAGTTTGTCCATCAGATTGAGGATGATAAGATGAGTTATGATCCAATTAAGTACCCAAAAAAGAAAATATTTCTATCCAAAAAATGTCTAGTAAAGATATGATATTTGTCACTTACAATAATCTTTGGGCTTCCATTTAGCTTTTGAATTGTCTCCATGAATGCGGCAGAAATTGTACTAGCTTTGAAAGAATGAGAGATTGAAAAAAAGTGTTCGTACTTAGTAAGTTTATCAACAATAACCATGATGAAACTCTTTCCTTTAGACTTTGGTTACCTTGTGATGAAATCCATGGAATCCTCCTCCTAATGTTGACTTGGAATGGCTAATGGTTGTAAAAGACCCGGGGTCTTAACCGTTTCCACCTTATTTTGTTGGAAAACCAAATATTCTTCCACAAACCTTTGAACATCAATTTTAAGGCCATCCCAAAAAAATTCCCTCTTGACCATATGTTAGGTTTTCAAAAATACCGAGTTCCCTCCTACCGGAGAGGTGTGCAATTCCAAAAGTACCTTTTGTTTGAGTTGGGAGTTCTTGGATAAATATAAGTGATCTATGTACCATAGTGAATCATTTTTACATGTAAATGTATTAGATCCACTGGAATCTTGTTGAAACCTTTGAATGACAATACACACACTTTGTCATTCTTCCATTCATCACTTTCTTTTGTTATCCAATTAGGTTGGATGATATAGATAACATAGGGAAATGCCTCAACATATTCATCCTTTAATGAGAGTGCATCCGCCACAATATTTTTCTTCCCCTTTTTGTAGACGATTTCAAAGTCATAACCCAACATCTTGGTCACCCATTTGTTTTCTCTTCGGAAGAGAGTCTTTGTTCCAAGAAGTGTGTAAGACTGTCATCATTTGTTTTGATCTTGAAGTGCTTACCTATTAGGTAAGGGTGGCATTTCTTCAATGAGTGTAGTATTTCCATCATTTCCTTATCATAAATGGGTTTATGTAAGTCCTTTCCCTTTAGTGGTCAACTTTCAAAACCAACGGGCCTTCCTTCTTGCATTAAAACAAAACCAATGCCATTTCCCAAGGCATCACATTCCACAATAAAGTTTTTTTTTAAGTTTGGTGTGGGAATATCTTCAAATACTTTGGAATTCTTATCAATGATCCCTTGGATATATAGAGAAATCGATGAATTATATGTTTGAACATATAGTGAGCATAGTTGTACAATTACACCCCGATGCCCCTTTTTCAATAATTGTGTCATGCCATTAGATCTTACCACATTACTGGGTTTCCGTGTGATACCCTTTAACTCAAATTCCTTTCCTTCCAATGAAATTTTCATGAAAACTTCTTGAAAATTAAAATACACAGTTCCCAATGATTGTAACCATTGGACCCCTAGTACAACATCAACACCACCCATGGGTATCAAAATCATTGGACTATTCATAACATATTTCCCCATAGTAAGATTGATCTTGTGGTATTTCTGAGCAATTGATATTTCATCCATTTGCAATCATCACTTGAAACTCTGGCACTGGATATATAAAGAAATTGAGATATTTGGTTAATTTGCACTAAATAAAATTATGAGTACTACCATGATCAATTAGCACTATTACCTCTTTTTTTATATAAATCCTTCTATTTTGAGGGTTTGAGGAGTGCTAATTCCATCGAATACATGACATAATATGGTGGGAGTCATCCCTTCAGAACAAATCTCTTCCACATATTTATCTTTAGAGGCTTCTTATTCTTGTTCTTGTTCTCCTTCCTCTTCACAATCTATGTAGAATAATTTCTTCTCAACACACTTATGTCCCTTAATGTACTTGTTGTCACAATTAAAGAATAAAACTTTTTATTTTCTTTCCTCCAATTGTTGAGGTGTTAACCTTGTAGGTTGAGGTGGTTTAGAAGAAGGAACATGATTCTCTCAATATATGTTAGGGGTGGTCCTTCTAGTAGCCATAGCCATATTTTTAGTTTCAACATTTCTCTCCACTCGGAACATATTTTCCAATGGTTTGGGTTCCCAAAGGTGAACCTCATGTTGAATGTTATCCTTTAAATTTTCTATGAAGTCATCAATCAAGTTATCATATGGAATATTTGTTACCTTTATATTAAATCTTTGCAAGTTCTCAATGTGCTATGCAACTGAACCCTTTTGCTTGAGATTTATCAATTGGATGAAGAAGGTATTGCTCCTTGTATCCTCATAGTGTGCTATCATTTATTCCGTGAAAATTGTCCAAGTGACAAGTGATTTGCGAGAACAAATCCATTTATCCCACACCAAATGATTAGGTTATAAATATAAGGACACAATTCATACCTTTTTTGTTTGAGGTACATCATGTAGATCAAAGTATTGCTCCATTTTGAGTATCCATGTGATTTGATGCTTTCCATCAAAATTTCTAATATCAATCTTAGAAAAGTGGTTGGTCTTCAACCCAAAGTTGGATTTTCTCCAATATTGATTCTTCTTCCTTGTGTGACGCAGAGAAGTCCAACCTATCACCCCGTAGGGTCTCTCCGCCTGACCTCTTGCTCACAGGACCGATTCTAATCCCCTCTTCGGCCTGAAGAACTCTAAGGTTCTTCTATTTCCCTATCAGGAAATCTGCACCCACAGTTTCTCTTCTCTCGCGCGATCCTCCTTCCTTAATTTCTCGGAGGATCGGAACTCGCAGCTTTGCGAGTCCAATAGTCAAGCGCTACACCCTCGGATCCCCGAGACCCAATGGTCAGTCAACTCGCTGACTTTTCCCTTTGTTGGGACTTTTGCTTTATCGCGACCTCGCTACTCACGATACCAAACTTTTGGTTCTCCAACCTCCGATACTCGAGGTACCGAAACTCCGATGCGCATGTGTGACTTGACCTGTCCACACCCATCACTTCTATCAGGACTTCGCGACTCATGAATCCTAATGCCAACACTTCGGGGCTTCTCGCGGCGAGATCCCGAGGACTTTGTGCCACCTGTATTTCACTCGCTGCTTTGTTATGGCCACCTGTATTTCACTCGCCGCTTTGTTATGGCCACCTATCCTCCAATGGTCGGAATCTTTCTTCTCGCAATATAGTGATCCTCGCAGCCAAACCCTCGAGTCTTTTCTCACGAGGTTCTGATGCATGATCCCACGTGCAGATCTAACGATTCTCCTGCAATCCGGATCCAACAGTTATTCTCCTTCTCGCGCCTCGCGTCCTCGTGACTTAGAGTACCAAATGCTTGGGCCTTTACCCTACGAACTTTCGAGTTTGCGAGATCCCTCGATCTCTGACACGCGTCCTCTTCAATGGACGGTCCCGATCCTCTTGCTCCTTTGCCGCTTCGCGTCCTCGCGCCTCGCGACTTTGAGTGCCAAATACTGGGCGTTCAC